>JASGAU010348615.1:0-12276 GCA_030220045.1 Australoheros facetus
TGAACCTTAACAGGCTGGACTATTTACAATATATTATATATTATCCTACAATGTGTAGGTTATTGTGGTTTTGTTGGGAGCAGTGATGGTTATACAGTCTCACAGCTGCTGGAAGGAAGGCTCAACGATAACGCTCCTTTGTGCATTTAGGATGCAGCAGTCTGTCACTGAAGGAGCTCTCCAGTTCAGCAACAGCTTCATGCATGGGGTGGGAGACCTTGTCCATCAGTGATGTTATTTTGGTCAGAGTCCTTCTGTCTCCCACCACCTGCACTGAGTCTTTTACAGGTACATAAATGCTAAATACAGATAATTTTAGCCTGTTGCTAGGTGGTTGTTAGGCAACCTGATATAGATAAGAACCTTTAGGGGCCCTAAGATGTACCTGTTTGCAGAGTTTGGTTGCTCAACTCCTGATTGTGTAGGAGGAGTTAGCAGCCAAAGAAGCAAATACACACACGCACACACACACACAGACAGAGATTTGATATAGTAAAATATGAAACCAGTGGCATGTAGACATGGTCAAGAGGATCTGCTATAAATCAAACCAAGAATCATAACTAGGAGAAGAGTTGATTTTTAATGTAGCATGGCATTTTACATTCCGTTCATCACCCACCTCAAAGTAAACATGCAAAAAATGGAATGTGGAGAAATGGAGGTGTAGCGGTGTCCACACTGTAGAAGGCAAGTATAAAATTTCCTTCAACAATAATACATATCAGGGCACCATTTATCTATTTTTAGCTTATCTGCTCTTGTTATTAAAGTACTTTTATTACTATTGTTTTTCGTTTGTTGTTTTTCTGAGACCCTGTCAGTCACCGGTCTCCTTAGGGCTGAAGTCAACCTAAGATGTTAAGTACCTTGGGCAAGCTGCGTGCCGCGTGGAGGATTTTCTTTCGGTGCCCTGGATCAGTGATCCCGATGTCTCGGAGATCCTGGTCCTCCATCACGTTACTTCCCTGCATGTGTACAAACACAAGAGAGACACACAAATAAACACATTCACACACAGGCACACGCGAAGGCATAGTCGTCAGACGTACATGCATGCAAACAACCACATACACACAAGCACACAGATTTTATGCAGAATGGAAATGGATATGCAGCACAATTGCATACAAGAAAAAACACTTATTAGAAAGTATATCTCATCCATATATTCATATTTGCACAAAAATAACCAATCCGGTCAATGGAAGTATAAAGAGTTGCTCCACAGCCTTACTGCCAGGGTAAAACTGTGACTGAACAAATACACACTTGCTCTTAACACACACACACACACGCACGCACGCACGCACGCACGCACGCACACACACGCACACGCACACGCACAGAGAATATGCACATCTCTGACACAAGCAGTAACAGCAGAGTGGGAGGACAATGAAGTCAAATAAATTGTGCATGCCAAGAGTAATCAATCTGATCTGGTCCGACTCAGCAGGAACAAAGCCTTCAGAACTGCAGCTGCATCTCCAGGATCCCTTTGCTGCGGATCCCTTTGCTGCCAAACAGTCCAAAAGGAAATTAAAATATTCCACAACAATTTGAGACTATTTGTTAATTTAGGAATGCAGAAACAATGAACAATACATTTATTCAACATCTTAAAATTCTTCCCTTATTCAAATCACAGCTCCAGTTGCTTCATCATCTTATACTGGTTTATAGGTAGGAAGATAAATACAAGGAGAACCATGAAAACGAAGAGCTAAGCGTTTTTCCATGAGGACTGCTGCAGATTGATTCTCTCTGGTCAAGAATGTTAAAATGTTCTGTAGTCTTTACTCAATCTGCTCTCACTGGATTGGTTTCAGAGCACAATGCAGCAGTATTCACAGGCCTCTATCAGGGTGCAGTTGGGAGATTACTCACTGATCACAAGAATAAAAGGTCAAAATGAAGCGAGGCCTGATGTAAGGGAGGCCCAAAATAGATCCTCCACTTTTATTAACACAGTTTGAAGTTTGATGATGCCTCGGGAGACTCTGCAAACTTGTTATTTCATGCTGCATTTGAAACATGTGACAGGAATGTATGGTTCAGTTCTTACATAGCTTATAAGCTATGGTAGTATGATTTGATCTGATACGACTTTCAGATGTAGCCATGGTAGAAGTCCTTCATCTCACTAAATGCACTCAGTAAAGGCAACAGTGAATTAGAGCTGCTCTGTTGCTCTTCCTCACAGAGGAGTAGTTTGGAAGAATAAAAATTGCCCATTTTTAAAGTGGACGTAACAATGAGATGGTAAAGAATAAAGGATTTATGCATCAGAATGTTTATGTTCAGTTTAACATTATAATATTCAAAAAGACTACAGGGTCTGACGCAATATTAATGCGGGGAGAGATGCAATGTAAATGCATGATTGAGAACTTCTAAGATGTTCTGCACCAGACGGTTTGCCTCACTGCCAAATTAGTTTGGACATTAGAGTAACAAAGCTATGAAGAAAAGGAAAAAAAAAAAAGACTGAAATGTGTGGGCTTGAAGACCAAGAGAATGAAAGCCACGGGCGCCCCACTTCTGGTAGCGCAAAAATGATTATCATCGTGTAAAAATTATGAGAATGGGCACACAGCTGTTCATAATTTATGATCCCTCAAAAGCTGCATCTCAGAGCAATCATCACATGCGGAGAGCCTCGCCGACTCATGTGAGCGCCTGCTCTTGTGCTCCGGTGGGCGGGCCCAAGGAAACTTTCCAAGCAGCATTGTACAGTGTATCTTAAGCTATGACGGTGATGGGTTTGTGGGTACAGTAGGGCTTGTACACTGAGAATCCTGTCACTGCAGAATTAAACTGGGAAGAGCTTTCAATCCCTTCTGGACTCACAAATGATACAGTGTTTAAAATAAAATCTGCTCTGTTTACTCGGATCTTGTTTTTATGTGAAATGATTCCCAGAAATGATTAAACATTACTAAGAATTCCTCTGGGCTCCGTTGCATTGTTCCTAAATACAGTGTTCATATATAAATGAACTCAAACATGACGGTGAACTGAAAATGAGCCACAGTACTGCCCTCTATTGATTAGTTTACTTGTGTTTGCACTGAATCCCACAAATAACTTCAGATATTCAAGTTCGGCCAGATTGATCACATCTGAAGCAAATCTAGCACAATCTAAAAGGGCACATTATTAAACATTCACAATGCCTGCCTGACAACTCTGACCTTTCTTCTTGTTTGCAACTTCCACATCCTTGTAATATCCATGGCTAATTTGCCTTGTGAAGCTAATGATTTATTTCCTTGATGCATCAAGTCCAGCAGACATTAGCTGTGGCATGAAAATGAACATCAGAATGCTTAATGGCCCAAGTCCTCGTCACATTATGTTCCAGAAATCTTGATCAACATGGATCCTTCAAACCCAATCAGCCAGTAAAGGCTGCTTTATTTTCTCTAAATCTACTCTAGATAAATGTTAGGTTTGGGGCAAAGTAGCAAAATAAATTGCTTTATAGGTAGAGATATGGCTCATTCAATTGAGGATGACAGTTATTCTGATGGTTCCTGTATCTGGCTATGTAACCAATCAATAAGAAGAGGTGCTTTATGGCAACACTGGATTTGCAAGATTTCTTCATTAACTAAATGAAGTACCTGGCCATACATGTAATTTAGAAAAAGACTGAAAACATTAACATTTCCCATTTTACAAAATATTACTTTAAACACAGATTCATTATATAAACNATTATAATGTTTTTTAAAAAAAAATCTATTGGTCAGATTCAATCAGTCATGGTTGGAAAATCAACTCATTTTAGTCCCCCAGGACTCATTCCCTCAAGTCACATGCAGTGAAATATAGGAGCTGGAATTTGATACAGATGACCTGACTTTAGGTCCACTAATAGGAATAGTTGGATAAACACATCCAGTTGTGTTTTGCTGAATATTTTATAACTGGACTGGAAAAAAAAAAATTGACTTGTCCTTTTTTTCTTGGTTTACAAACTATATAATAGCATTTCTAAATCTCTCAGTGTCTAAATTACTTCAAACTTAATTAACGACAGTGTATTATTCAGGAGATAACTCAATTATTAGTGTAGCTGTAATCACCTCCTGCCAAATACTGTATTCCTTTATTTTTACAAGCACGCTCGTCTGGCGGTGGTATCACCTCATAAACAAATTCAAATCTGAGTCTGTCAAGCAACTCATAGTTGGATTCCCATTACACTCATTTCTGCGCATAATGAAAAAAGGAGAACAGAGAGCTGCACTTCTTAAACTATAATGCTTTGTGAATACAACCACTCTTTTTTTTTTTTCTTTCTGAGCTCACTGGTCTCACGTGACTGAGCGCTGCTGTGACATCAGGTGTATCATATAACCCATGGTGCTAATGTAGCTCTGTGGCCTGAGAAATGTCCACATTTCCCCCCACAGGCCTGCTTATTTATAGCGTATAGCCATGTTTTCAGAGAAACATGACCATCAGATGGGAAACATAATGGTGTTTTCTACTATCACTGTCAAATGCAATATCAAGTTTCCTCATAATGTTCTTTACAGGATACATGATAACACTTTTAGTCAGATTGTGGGCATCATTTGAGCTGTAGTATGAATAATTTAATATTAAAATCTGACTGGGGCATTCAAACAAATGTAAAGCATGTCTGCAAAAATGTGTCAATAACTTTTTTTTAAATGTATTTACATTTATGCCATCATGTTTTTTTTAAACCACCAGGGTGGGAAAAAAAAAAAACATGAAGATTCTGATCATTTATTTAGTGTTTAAATAATAAATCTATAATCAAAATAGATGTCTGCATGCAAACATGTGTAATCCAACTGTAGCATCTACAATTATAAAAATACAGCATAACAGCATGCTGCTGCAGTGTAATCATTTTTTGCACAGTTAATGCAAGATTTGCTCACCACATGCATAGGGAATAATGTGTGGAGGATTTAATAAGATCTGGTGACGTGTGCTTGGAATAAAACATGCTGTGTTTATATTCAGGATTGTTTGTCCTGGTTAAGTGACTTGATCTAAGTGACAGAGGTCAAGTGAATCAGGGGATTCAATATGGAGGAGGAGGGACCTGAATTTTAAAGTAAATGAGATGACTGGGAATGCTGGGAAAAAAGTTAATGGGTTTTGGCTGTCATTTGTCTTACCACTGCTGACAGACCATACTCTTTAAAGGGATTGCACAGAGGTGAGGAGGAGTTATGAAGGGGAGTGGGGAAAGTGTTATAAAGGAAGAGAGAGGGTGCAAGGATGAGCTAGAGATAGAAATAAGGGGGCGTGGAGTTACTAAGAGACAAGCAGGGGGTGAGAGAGCAGAGTGGTGACATAAAAAGACTAATGCAGCGTGTTTGACAGCGGAGAGACAGAGTGATGTAAAGTGGAACCGACCCTTGAGATGACATGCTGCAGGTGACTCACCATGAATCGTAGGTCATCAAAGCCATTGAGCAGGAGCTTGCTCTCGTACTGCGGCAGCCCCACGTGCTCCAGCCACTCTCCCACCGGCTGGTCCAGGGCTTTACCACAGGCCCCATCTGCCGAGAGAGGGAAGCGCTTCAGCAGGGAGAAGCCGTTCAGCCGGTAGCAGCGGCACTCAGAGGACGACACATGGCATTGCCACATCATCCTCGGCCAGCAGAAGCAGAGCCGAGTGCAGCAGCACCAGGCAGGGTAGGGGGGAGACAGGGTCCAGGCCGGGGGTGTGGGGCTCCCACAGTACAGGTGGGGGCCCGGCTAAACTCAAACACAGGAGGAGGATAGGAAGTGCTGCAGGCACCGCTCAAGCCCTGCAGGGGACTGACTAGGCTAATATACACCCACTGGTGTTAGTGTGACTGACTGGAAATGTCAGGCAAGGGTGGAGGTAGTGCAGGGAAGGAAGCCCATCTGAAGCTCTATTGTTAAGTTATGTTGGACTGAGCCACTACAGCATCTTCCAACAAACAGGGCTCACTAAGCATTCCTTTAGTGAGCAGATGAGCAAGTGTAAAAACAAGGGCCTAGTTAGTCCAAAATCATTACAGAACACCACTACAAGTCAAGAGACTAGATCATTTTCAGACTGAGGAGAAACGGAAATTATGTTTCACTAAATAAGACATTTTCATATACCAGACATTATTTACTCTGCTAAAAATCTCCCCGTCACTTATTCTAAAATCAGAAACTACTCCATCAGGATGTAACACAGAAATACTCAGCTCCCCCAAAATGAATTTGTCAGGGTTTTCACCACATACTTGTAAAGCTCTGGCTGAGTCCCATGGCTTCATTGGTCAACCTCTCTGAGAGCTAGGACAAGGCTCATACAATGAAGGTAGCAGCATTCTAAAGTACTGTTGAGGTACTCATGTTATTTTTGATCATGGAATACACAATTGCTTAAATCATATTTCGTCCTTACTCCAGAGCCACACGGAGTACGGTCAGGTAGACATATTGTAAATCCTACATCAAAGAAACGTTGGCTTTAGGATTTCCACAGTGTGCTGATTCCAAACTCCTCAATTCATAATAAAATCCAAGTTTAGATTCCTTGATAAAGCTCCAGGTAAGCTGTCTGCCAGAGGAAAAAGGCTCAGTGTCCTTGGTGGTGCCAGTGCTTCCTGTGCTGCCCACATTCACACTTTTCAGCAAGCTGCTGGATGTGCGGCTAAGCCAAAGAACGTGCTTCTCATCTCTCAAAGCTGTAAATCCAGGTTCAGATCCAACAGACGGCAGGTGAGACTCTCGAGTCTGAAGCGAGGATCACTGCAGGACCACAGTGCCGGTTAAGGTAGCTCCTTCCTGAGGCAGGCGCCCCCCACTTCCTCCCCAGCCCACCTGGTTCTTCCCTTCGCTGGGTGCAGCTAGCAGCCTCTGTGCTCAGGGCAGAGGTTTGCTGCATCCCCTGCCTGTCTGAGACACGCAGGCAGCGCAGATGCAGTCACAGCAGCTGCTCCTGGCTCACACACGTTACTCCTCACTGCTCACAGGGCATAGCGTCCTCACGCTGGCTACTTCTACACAGGAGACCACCGATCTGCCTCACGCTCAGCCACTGCTGCCACGTCCTTCTCACATCCACGACAGCCTACAGACTCATTGTTCATCCCCCCCTTCTCATCCGAGCAAATCCCTCAAGCTCTTCTTTGTAACTCCCCCCCCCCTTCTTGTCTCTCTCGCTTCTCTCTGCTTTCTCGATTTCATAGCCCCATACCCATACTGTGTGATCGCACTGCAGGGCTGCCGTATGCTGCCTGATGAAGTGGGGTGCTGCTCCACGTAACCACCTCTCTCTCCCACTATATCACTTCCCCTCCCTTTGCCTCGCTCTCTCCCTCTCTGGCTTGCACTCTCCCTCACTGTCTCGCTCCTTGCCTCTCATTCTCAAACACATAGACCGATGCAAACACACACTTTCTCTCTCTCTCTCCTGATCGTCTGCCTCTCTACCCCTTTCTCCTTCTATCTTGCCTCTCTTTATCTCTCAATAAAATGCACATATACTCACTCTATTTTGGCAGTCTATCTCTAACCTTAACGCACCTCTCCCCCTCTCTCCCTCCACCACACTGATTAGAATTGCACAGAGGCACTCTGATCTTGCCAGAGCAGAAAGGACACCACCATCAGAGGCGAGGAACAAGCTCCGAGAGCCCAAAATCACAGTCTTTTCCAGCAAAGAATGACTAGAATTTAAAGGGATGACGGAGCCTCGATCCAGTGCTGCAGGAGCAATGCCAGTTTTTCTGGCTAACAGGGGATATTGAAACAAAGACTCTCCTC
The DNA here is from genome assembly GCA_030220045.1 of Australoheros facetus. NCBI lineage: Eukaryota > Metazoa > Chordata > Actinopteri > Cichliformes > Cichlidae > Australoheros > Australoheros facetus. The sequence continues at coordinate 7,789 of JASGAU010348615.1, forward strand.
AAATCCCTCCTTATTACCAGAAGGCTTTAATTCATTTACATCTTACTTTGATGATAGGTCAAGGGGGGGCAGCATTGATTCAAGTCAGCAGAGTTTTTAATGCACTTGGAGAAGAGAAGAGAAGAGAAGAGAAGAGAAGAGAAGAGAAGAGAAGAGAAGAGAAGAGAAGAGAAGAGAAGAGAAGAGAAGAGAAGAGAAGAGGCATGTCAAGACCTGTCTCTTCTTCATCTCATCCAGCACGACAGAAAAGAGGCAAATTCCATTATGTACTTCCAGATGCTCATGTCATGTCAACCATTTTTAGAGCACAACAGCGACTTCTTACAGGAAAAGCCTGCATAATAAAGTAAGATGATATAAAATTTTTAGAATTGGGGTTTTAAAAAGATTAAAAAATAAATGAAATCAGGTCACACGCTTTATGTGGTATTAACATATGTTTTTTATCACGAGTGGACAACTCTACGTGAGTTCACACTTGGCATTTGAATGTCTCTCAACAAGCATCTAAAGTTACCACTTGTAATCATATCTATTCAATTTATTTTTAATAATATAGAACCAGCTTGCAAAATCTCAAGGCCCTTTGCATTGCAAGGTAAAGACACTACAGTATTAGAGTGATAACCCCAATGATCGGATAATCCCCTATGAGCAAGGACTTGGTGATGGTTGGAAGGAAAAACTCCCTTTTAACAGGAAAAGATGCCCTGCAGAACCAGAGTCAGGTAGGGGTAGCCATTTCTCTTGACTGGTTTGGGTGTGAGGGGAGCGAGAAGGGGGTGATGGTGGTGGTGGTGTGCAATGAGAAAAAGTATTTTAAAAAAAGACCAATCCTGCAGGGGTCCAGTTTTGCAAACCAGCATCTGACTGCTCTACAGCTCAGCAGACTACGGGAAACTATCACTTTCTTAACCTATGAAATTGTCCAGTGGTGTTTGCAGAATTATTGGTAAATCATAGCCACAGGTGTTCAAACTGCTAAAGGCCTTTCTCAAATGTCCAGCTGTTTTTCACTGGTTAATGACGCTTCAGTTGAGCAGTCCAACACTCTCTTGACTGTGTTTGTGGTGTTGGTGCCTTTTTGGAGCATTTAAACAGTTCAAGATGTTTCTACTGCAGTTTTGTTGATTGAAATTCTAGTATTTTATTTATTATTAGCACTAATTAGTGCATAGGTGTGCTCTGTTCTTAACACCTGTACAGTTTATGGATGCAGGTTGGTAACCAAGCTTAGCATTTCATTTCATCCCCCCATCCAAACATGGCCATCTGCTGGCTCTAAAGGATCCCAATATGTCAGCAGCCACAACGCTAACGCCGGAGCTTAAAAATTAAATCTCGACAAACCTAATGAAGAATGATGTCATAAAGGCTATAGTCATCCTTTACATAGAGTCTATGTGTGATGTTGTCCAAAAATGCATGTTAATAGCAGGTGAACAAGGCCTGAAAAACTTTCTCACTCATCTATGCAGGGTGTACAAAGGTTTTATCTGAGTACAGCTGCAGGCAAAGCATTATTATGCAGGCATTCAAGCAGCCTGCAATCACCTCACACATTCCCCAACGGGTAGCCAGCCAGTCAGTAAGGTAGTCAGGACAAGGAGAACCAGTGACAACACAGGGAGGAAAAGTGAAGGGCAATTGATTGAACCTTCTCCTTAATTGGCCATGTATACCTTTGTTTCTCTGCCCTTAACAATCAGGTAAAAGGCCAAGTCAGGTCTCAATGACCTGCCAGTCATCCACAAGGACCGATGCTCATCATTTGTTATCAGGAATAGAGGGTTCTATTAAATTTGCTCTGACTGAGGAGAAGAATGATGGATAGAGGGAAGGAGAAAGGAAGGGAGAAGGAGAGAATGCGCAAGAGAGATAAGACAGAAAAAGACTAATAGAGGAGGAGGCGATGAAACATATGGGCGAGATAAGATGGTAATAGGAAGTAAGAAGGATTGAAGTGGACTAATTATGATTCACTACAAGATCCTACAACTCCTCCTTCTCTGTCTTTACACTTTTCTCCTAAGCCTCATACCAAACTCAGCTTTTACGCTAAAATATTCAGACAAAAACTATTAAAAAATACCCACTCCATTTCTTCCATTCATTTGGGACAGCAACACCTCCCACAGTAGTAAAACCTAATTACTGACTGACAGAGTATCCAATACTTCTTTGAGGGGGGTAACTGGGTCACTGTCTTATCCCCTGTTAAACAGGCCAAGCTGTCAAATCTGTCCAAGTGGGTTTCTCTACTGTTTGAGCGCCGCAATGTCTAGACTTGACTCCACGGAACACCCCGAAAGGCCTATTTACCGAAGAAGAGGTAGAGGTTGTGTGTAGATAAAGCCATGGCTCTTTATCAGAGCAGGAGAAAAGCAGTAGCTCCTTGTCAACACACCCAAGCACTGGAGAAAATGAGCTGCAAAGCTGAATTAATTCAGAGAAACTGAAGGCGGACTCTTTTCCTTTGAACGTCAGAGTGTGCCTGTACACAAACCGAGCCAATGCCTCCTGTGTGCTGTTAGCTGTGCTCTCTCTACAGTCCCCCTCTCTTTCTAAGCCCATTTACTCAGTGAACTCTTAGCATACAATCAAGGCCCTTGTGATGGGCACACAACACAAACAACATTATCTTTGAGGATTTATATGGCACAAAACTGCATTAAAATTTTGCTAGCCAAGAAAATCTGATTCCTTTCAGAAATTGCTTCGAGAAGATGAACGACCATCCTTGGCTTGTGCTATGAAAGAGACAGCATACAAGTAAGAAAGGTGGATGGATGAAAGTACACAAAATGGGGACAGCGGATAAGGTTTTCCTAGTTCTGTCACAATAAAAGATAAAAGTGGAATAAAGATTTACAATTTAGGTTTCCATCTTTCTGTAATCCCTCCTCTCCTACGTCTCTCCCCTCCTCTCTCTGTCTACCTCCCTCTCTGTGTGATTACTCTGAAGGGTAGCCATTTGTTTCTCTTTCATTACAAAGTGAAAAAAGAAATATGACCTTTTTATTAAGAGGCACATACAACAAAAAAGCATCAAAAGCATCCTGGCAACCGTCAGAACTGGTTGTGCACGATCTCTGATTTAAATCGGAGCAGCAAGTGTATGACTCAGCTGAATCTGGGACACTTTCAGCATGTCATTCTTCAAACAAGGCCTATTAATAGCACACACCTATAAGTGTAGGAAAAAACAAACAAACACCATATTTCCTCTTACGTAATGTGGAATAACTCCAGGTCTTAATTGCTTAGATAGCATTTAATTTAACACTGTTCACTGACCTGGAATTTAAGTTGAAATTAAATTATAATTTAACAAAATTAAATTAAATTAAATTAAATTAAATTAAATTAAATTAAATTAAATTTTACAAGATTCACTTTAAAATGTATCTTAAATATGATGAATGAATAGAAATAATCTTTAAAAGAACTGTGTTGTGATGAAAGAGGTAAAGTTAATGATATCTGAGAACTGTTTTTTATTGCTTTTGATTTACTTTTGTAATCTTTTTAAAAATTTAAAAATTTCTAAATTGTTAGATTTCTTTTTTAGGTTTAAAAGCAATCTTAAACGTGACCTGCATTTTAGCTTCTTTAAGGGAAATTACAAATAATGAAAACTTCATTCCATTAGTGGATGACATTTATTTGCTTTTACAATACAGGCTTTATTTTTCAAGGCTAAAAGAACTAAATTTTCTTCAAGTAAAACTTAAATGATGACAGTGTTTTTCATTATTTTTGTGTTTCTGTGCTATCACTTATTGCTTTGGTCAGCAGACACTATAGTCCATAAATTATACTGCCCATAACTAATGAAAATTTTATCTCAATATATCTGATGAGACACGTAAAATGCAGACCTGTGCAGAAAAATGCCCTTCCACAATCCTGTATGATGAAGCCTCCTTATCACAGAGTATATAATGGAGGTAGGTTTACACTGTATCAACTCAGTTGTGTTATTTAAACAAACTGAGCTGATGCCAGCTGGCTTATTTCTCTATACTGCCTGAAGGACACTTGATGAAGCGTACTATCAAATCAAGCCCTACTGAGATCTACAGTAACACGAGAAAAAAAATTACAACACTGAGGGGAATTTAGAATTAGATTTTCCATGAAGTGGAAACCTTGTGAGTAATAAATAACAACAATGATGTGTCAAGCAAAAGTCAGCATGAATCACTCCAACATGTAAGCACAATAAGACTACCCTCCATCCTTTTTAAAGGTGTGTTTGAACCCCATGAAGTAGCTCTTGCTGGTACCAAACGTGACCAGCTACAGGGTGTAAAAATGGTTGCAGCAAATATCACAAATAATTCCTGTTCAGTAAACTAATCCATTGAACACTAAAGGCTATAAAAAAGCTTTACAAATGGTTAATGAGTAACACTCCCTTAATTCCCATTTAGCATTTACACCACACACACACACACACACACACACACACACACACACACACAC
>JASGAU010348619.1:0-10555 GCA_030220045.1 Australoheros facetus
ACACACACACACACACACACACACACACACACACACACACACACACACACACACACACACACACACACACACACACACACACACACACACACACACTTGTCAAAATAAGTAAGCCCTCTGGCAAGTGTTTTGCCCCAGAAACATGATCATTGTGTGTGTGTGTGTTACCCACCTGGCTGGTGAGCTCATCTTGTTTCATAACTACACAGCAGTTATAATAGGCTTATGCTAGTTAGTGTCTGCCCAGCAGTGAGATATACACACTGAGACACATGAATACACGTGCACACAAGAAATCAAGAAACACATTAGATGCAGACAGACGCACGCACGCACGCACGCACGCACGCACACACCTATAGAGTAGCTATGATACAGACAGCATTATAGATATATTACGTACTGTACCTTTCTCTATCCTTTGTCTTCTGTGGCTTTGTCTTCATCTCCTCATATTTTTAGATTCTTTTCTTTCTCACCCTCCTCTTCTCTCTATCGCCGCATCTCACTCCTGAAGGAATGAAAAAGAAATGAGAGGAGGACAGCACGTTAATGGTGATCAAGATAATGGTCTATAGAATACAGAGAAAATTATGGGAACAGGATCAAAATTAAACAAAGCAATGGGTGTTAACTGCTATTGCTCTTGTAAGGGTCCATTGCATCACCTTTAACCTGAACCATGAGAGGGTGTCTCACAGGTGTAGCCACGTCTGTTTTGTCATCAAATAACTGCCGGAGCAGGATTTAATATGACAGATTAGATAAACAAAATTATTGCCTGTGGTATTTTGTCTCTTCTTCTAAATGTCACAATTGTTGCTGTGCACCTTTTAACAATAGCAAACACCATATCTTACAAAAATGACATGCTGAATTTGGACTGTATTATAATATGAAAGTCAAGCATCGGCCTGTTTCAGGTTAAGCCACATTAATGCAAACAGTTCTGAAAAAGATTTAGTGAGATGAGATTTTTAGTCTCCTTATAACCTTTGTTATCTTTGTTTTGCTGGGTCTGTAATCAAACCTTATCTAAAGGCAGTGTTTTAAAAAAATTTTTTTATTATTAGCATAAAATATGACTTAACAAAATAAGACAGCGGGTAAAGCTGCGGTTATGCGCATGTGTTTCGTGCTGCTTGTGTTGAGTGAGATTAGTGGATTAGATGAGATTGTTTAGGGTGCTTTACAGATCTTTGTTTCATCTGCATAGCATATGTACAGATTTGTTTGTGGTCTTGCCTAATGAAAGAACAGTAAGACAAGTTTACCCACGGGAGCATTTAAGTACATCAGAATCACAGTGTTGTTAGGCCTGTCAGCATTTCAATACAATTGTTTTCAGTTCAAGGTGGATTTATTGTTTGGGGATGTTTTGTGAAATGGATGCTGCCAAAGCATCAGAGTACAGGTTGTTCATATAATTGGACAGCACACAACAACAGGGATATGAATAATATACATATTATGTTATGTGTATTATAAAAGTGGCTGACAAATTAAAGGAAAGCCTGAACCCTTGAGCTCTTGGCTCTGTTGTCCTGATGGAAGTGGTCCCTTTGTCTCTTGTAGAATGACAGTACCTTCATCCATAGAGCTCAAGGGTAGCTGAGTACTTTGTTACAAGTAAATAACAGAACTACATGATCACCTGTAACTCTCACAGATCAACTCCAATCGTTCTGTGTTGGATTACAACTGGCAGTGGTAGTCCTTGTTTTGCCCTGCAGCCTCAGTAATCTCATCGTAGCTGCATATGAACCACTTCTCCACCTTCTGCAGGTTCTAGTTAGACTGGTTCTACAGCATCAAGCTGATATCCAGAGCAGAAGAAACTGCAGTCCGAGATAATGGAGTTGGAGCACATCTGACTGTAGAATGAGATCATTTCTGGTCGAGGAGGTGAATGATATTGATGCTGCCACTGCAGCGATCTGACCTGCAAGCCTCAAAACCTTTTAAAACAAGAAAAAGGCTTTATCCACTGGTAAAAAGACTGGATGTCATTGTTCTTTCAGATGAATAAAGAAACAAAACTAAAAAACAATTAAAATGAGTTGCCAAATATACTTGTGGGGCCTGCCCAAGTAAAGTCTATGTGGACAAGCTCTGAATTTGTAATGTTAGATACAGAGTGGATGGCGACGGTGTTGATTGCTTCCAGTTGCTAGCCATAAATGCCCAGAGTGCGGTATCAGAAACAGACACGTGCAAAGCCAGAGCGCAAGCGGAGCATTTTGATCCCTCTCAGTCTCATCTTTCGTTGATCTCTGGCTCTGGGTGTTGGAGGATAAACAGCTTAGGGGATGAACTGGCTTCATGGAAGCCTGGGAATGTGTGAGAAGAGAGGGATAGAGAGACACACAACAGTACACTAGCCCCAGGCTAGGTTCCAACTACTGCCTAAAACAAAGGCTTAAAAAGTCTGGATCCAGTCGCAAGTCACACCTTGCCTGATATAAGAAGGCGTCTCAAATCCTTGTGATCAGATTCATGCTTCCTGACACACATTCATGTGGAAACTGTGCTATATTGCTGATAATTTTTTTGGGTATAGGCTACAGGCTGCAAGAATATAAACTTATCCAAGTGGCTTAGAAGAAGCAAATTATCTGTGACTAGCAAGTCCTTCAGGGCACAAAGGGACAAAATTTACATTCAGATTACACAACATTATGCAAAGACTTCTCCAACAGTCTTGCATGACTTGATGACCCCCCAGTGGATTTAAATTATGTTCACTGTGCTTGGGGTTATGCACTGTAAATGTATTTTAGACCGAAACATAAATAAGGGAAGAAAATGTGCTTTTAGCATCATCTATATTCCTCTGAACCCACTAATGTCACCTGACCTTAAACAGCCAACAGCCTCCCCTCTCCAAATATCGATTTAAGTCCAAGAGTCTTATTATCCTCAAGCTCCACTAAAAAAAAAAAAACTTCCAGTCTCAAGGTCATGTCTACATCAGTGTTAGTACCTCACCTGTGGAAACAGCTTTCTGGCAGTCCTCTTAGCTGCTCCTCAGTTTCTATGCAGTACTGCATTTGTTTCCCACAGACCCAACAACCATCTTCCTTTAGTATATGACATTCAACCTAACTCTCCCACTCGTCTTTATCCCCATTCTTAGTAGACATGCATATGGAAAACAGCTCTGGTACAAAAATGCAAAGAACTGCTTTGTTAGGCGTGTGTTGCTTCAGATAAAATGTGATTAACAGATAATATCCCAGGCATTTAGTTTGAGATAAAGATTGATGAGTTTGAGAGTTTATCAGCTGCCAAAACTCTGCACAGCATTTTAGAATTATGATTGGGGATTTACTGCTTTGGAAAGTTATTGCAACATAAGTAATGTGATCCCTCATAGAAACCATTGTGTGGTAAACAGTTGAAATGTGGCATTGAAGGTAGAGGGGAATCTATTAGGGCTGCCACAGATATTTGACTGGCTTGCTGATGTTGCATTGCGTTCAGCTTTTTTTTTTTTGTTGCCAGACTGCACTGAATTGGCAAACGTGTTCATCACATTCCTAACTTGGTCCGACCTTTAACATCTGTCCTTCATTAAAGAGGAACTCCACCAGTTTCACGCATTAAAGTCTGTTTACATTTGGAGATAAGTGGCTGGAGATGGAGAAGAAATTGGATTAACTTTGATAATGTTGCTTGAGTCATCAAAAAAAAACTTTGGGTTAGAAAGAAATGAATGCCAGACTTCTGGCATACTCGTCATCGCTGATCTAGACTACAAGTTCCAGCAGCACCTGAATCACCGACCAAACTGACAGTAGTTGAGTTTCTTTGATAGTAGCTGATAGTAGAAGAATAATGTATGGAATATTTACTATATATTAAAGTTTATTTACTAAATATGTTTACTAAAGGAATACATCTGTGAAGTATGGTTATTTTCCCATAGAATTGTTTCTAATCTTTTATTTTATCATGAGGATTTGCGCCCTGCTGGCCACCGGAAAGTATGCGGTTTGTATTACTTTTATATAAACAGCCTGTCGTGCGAAATAAAAACACAATTTCTGTGCATTAATTTTGATCCTTCATCCTGAGACTAACTACATAATAAAGCAATACAAAGCTGATGAAGCATTTGGTTTGTGAGTTAGCTTTGAACACTTAGCCAGTTATTGGCAACCTTTCTTCTCTTGCTACATTGTGAAAATGTGCACATTTTCACCCCCACTCACTAACCCTTGCCAATCAAAATAAGTGTCTATATAATAGCACTTCAAGAGTCACTGCATCTAACTGCTCTAAATCTGATGCACAGTTTTATGTAAAGTTGACCTTTTTAGTATATACCCAGGGCTTCACATGACCCACAAACCTCTCGAAAATGAAAGAACTGTAACTAACTCTAAAATGAATCACAGTACAGAGCAGTTCAAACTTTAACACGCCATCTTCAACAACGTTCAGGGAAAAAAATGTTCTCTGATGGGCCATATGTTTCTTCAGCTTTGCCAGTAAATGTGTGTTGGGCTGTGCTTTGTGTGTTTCATCATTTTGCAAAGGGAGTTGAGGCTATCCCTGATCGTCTGCTGGGTGCCCTGCCTGTTGTACATCTGTGGCCTGCCCTTCAGCATCCAGCTCTGGAAAAGCACATGTCCAATAACACCCTTGTGGAAACATACTATCAGGCCTGGTTCCAGTGCTCACGTCAAAACACATCCTCCAGCTCCAGCCCTGTGCTCTCCAGATCCGACTTCAGTGCCTGTCCCCAGGCTCTAACAACAGTTCTCGGCCTCTCCCCCAGTGCACTCTTGACCAGTGCGCCCACAGCAGATGGAGAGCAAAGAAAACTGTGTCACCACCCGCCATGTCTCTCTTAATCACCCCTCCCTTTTCCTTTTTCTCATTCCCCTCTCTCTCTCTCTCTCTCTTTCTATCCTCCCACTCTCTTCTTTCCTCACTCTCAGGATTTGGAGCGTCAAACATTGATTTGTCTTTATTTTTAGAGCAGCTGTGAGCATACATGTGTGCGTACTGCATTTGTTTGTGCGTGTCTGTATGCCAGACGCTCATCCACACCGTGGGTCGTGGGTAGTTTGATTATGTTTGGGTGCACCATGGCGCTCGTATGCGAGAATTTGTTGGCGCTTTTTTTTTCTCTAAGTTAATCCCTTAAGAAGAGGTGTGGTTCTCTCTCTCTCTCTCTCTCCCTCTCACTGCACACTCGCCTCCTCTCTGTCCCTCACTCTAAGCGCAATATCATCACATGCTCTCCAGCTCCTCTCCTCCTCTCATGTTTTCCTTGTTGCCGTTGTTGCCAGTCTGAGGGACTTCTTTCTCTCAGCTTGCCATCTCTCTGCATCTTCTCTCACTTGCTGTCGTCTGAGATGAGCTCCTGGGGCGAGATGGGGGAGGCCATTGAACTCAGGTGAGTCAGATACAGAGTAGGGGATGTGGTTGAACCTCAGGAAGGAACCGACTGCTGGCATCCAGCGTACACAAATGCGTCTTCGCTCTGCAGGGGATCTGTGCATACATTTCATACATTGTTTTCCTGCATACGTGTGTGTGATTGTGCACCTGGGTGTATTTTTGATTCTAACTGGGTCAACTGTTACTGTAGCAATCAGCACCATGGGCTGTTTTTTCTCAGCCTCACCTCGTTTTCTGTTCATCAGTTTGACCCTGATCCAGCTCTGTAGAGGTCAACAAAGGATCTGTGGGTTTTTCACAGGAGGGATAGCTGTGGTTTGCTGTTGTTGTTGAATTATTTGGCTAGGGTAGCATTTTCTGTCACTGCCAAACTGATAATAGGTCTAGTCGAGCCTGCGTCCACAGGGCTCATAGCGGCTAATAGCCTTAGCAGATGCATTAGCCCTCATGCCCATATGGAAGAGATTAAACCTGCTAAATTGATACAAACACCCAACATTTTTTTATTTTTGTATTTGCAGTGTTCTGCGCACAGATCTGAGCATGCTCAGAAGTTTGTACATGGACACCTGCCACATACACTTTGCCCAGAGCAAAGTATGTGTTAAATTCCCTCCCAAATTCAGTGCTTCTCAGTTTCTCACTCTCTTCCTCTCCCTGTCCTCCTGATTAGATAATTGAGGAGGCCAGCTCTCATGAGTGTTGAAAAAGGAAGAGAACGAGGCATAAGAGTGAGAATACTGCAGGTGACAGAGACCTGTGTGATGAGTGAAATGAGGACAAATGGGGCAGCAAGACAGACTCAACAGGAGGGTGATAATGAGAGGATGGGTGTGAAAGGAGTCAAAAAAGAAAAGAGTGGAGAGTGGATGCGAGGAAGAAGCTGGTGTGAAGTAGATTTATTTTGGAGAAATTGTACATTTCCTCTCTTTTCTTGTGGACGAAGCAGGAGATGAAAATAGACTGAGGAACTTTTTGAAGGAGGTAAAAGAAATTGAGGGTTACAGGTTTAAAAGAGAAGAACAGATGCAAAGAATGTTTCACAATTGCAGCAGTGTTTATTATACACCGATCATCTTAAAACCAAGAGACTATAAGGTTAATTTATTTAACTGTGAGAGTTCAGAGCGCGTTAATGCAGCCAGAGCCACACCGGGTCATTTGGCATTTTTCTCTGACACAAGAGTCTGACGTATATTCTGCACAATTCAAGCACAAGGGTGGAGCAGTCAAGACACTGGGACATTACTGCAGCAGTTCTTGCAAAAATTCTTTGGCTCGCTAATATTTTACCAAAGTCCAGTTGTGTGAAATCTTTTCGTGCACAAAATCTGTCACTACACTATGAACACTATGCACTACCTTGTATAGTATGTGAATTTTGAAAGGGATGGGAGAGTTGAGCACTTACTGGGTTTAAGTGCGATCGCTGTGCTAGATATGGCATCTTGTGGACATCTGCAACTTGCAGAGCCTCTGACGACCACTGATACTAAACTCTTCTGAAGTGAAGAAGACACTAAACAGTGTATTCACTATGTTTTTTACCTGCAACACCTTACAAGAATCTGCCATTCTTACCTAATGAGGTAGCACTGGCAACATCACTGATCATCACTTGCAGAACTCTTCATATAGTGTGAAAACACTTATGCGCTCAAAACAGTGAGTGTAAGTACTGTAGAAGTATGTGTTCATCGAGTTCCCAATTTATATGCAGCATGAAGCTGGTAGGAAATGTCTCCTGCCCACAGTACCTGCCGGTTATTCTACAATTTCCTTGGTTTTTAAGTTTCATCTGTGACTAGAGATGAAAGTGGGCCGCTCACTTTGCCGTCACATCACAAGTGTAGTACAAATGATAAGCTGACCTGTGGCTCTGGTCTGTACTGATAGGAGTGAATACAAAGTGGAAACCCAACACGACAATATGATACTGGAGCATATCGACTAGGCTGCTCCACTTCACGCCTGGCTGCGCTGTGTTTGGATTAGTATACACTCACACACGTATGCACAAACGCGCGCACACACTTTTTTCTGTCACTGTTAGAGACACACCCCAGGCGTGCAAACGTGACCATGCTTTTGGTACAGATGGAGACACACAAAGATGCACTCATATAAGGTCATATACAAGCACACAGACAGGAACAAATGCACATAAAGCTAGCCTGGTTTCTTTGCCTGCTGTTCCAAGGGCAGAAGGGGATTTGGATATTGTTATGTTAATCTGCCACTCTTTTGTGCCTTGGAACCCATTCAGACACACGTACACACACGGACATGCACAAGCACACAGGTATGGCAACATTCAAGTATACTTTTGTATACACAGAAGGGTACAGTCACAAAAAAAAGGGGAGAGGAAGCAAGTCGCCCTGTAGAAACACACACACACACACACACACACACACACACACACACACACACACACACACACGTACACGCACATGGACAGTCCTCTGCCGGCTTAACTTGGCTGGGTGGGAATTGAAACATAAGCAGGAGGGGCAGTAACAAAGCTTTGTGATAAGCCTGGAGGAAGAGGATAATAGGTGTGGGAGCTGCGTGTGCATAGCCTGGTGGTGGTGCATGTGCGTGTGCATGCCTGAACGGACATGCACACGCACCTCTGGCTTCCCTCTGTAAAGGTAACATAATGTAATTTGCAGTTTCCCAGTTCAATCCTGTTTGCAGAAAGCAGTGGGAAGCAGATCATTTTAATTCCAGGATGTTTTTTTTTTAGACTCCCAGCTCTTTGCTGGACTGACCTCCACATTCTCGACACTGATTGTTTCCCCTACTCTTGTTTGTGCATTATAATATAGCGCAAATGACATTTGTTGCCTTTCAGGGGAGATTGCATTTTCTTCCACTGAATTTATCTGATCTCAGGCTTATTAGATTCTTGACTCGAATAAGCGAGCTGCTGGGAACAGAAGAAAAATGCCATGTGTACATGTGAAAAGTGTGCTTCTGTGTTTGCTTGTGTGTATGAGCATTATAAAGTGGAGTAGGGAAACTGGGGTAAGACGTTACCCTTAAGAGCAATCACATTTAAATTATACTTTAAAATGTAAGTTATACAGCAATTTTGCTATTATAACTCTAAATAATGTGTTCCCATTATTTTGGCAGTGCTGTTACATGCATTTCTTAGAAATCTTTAGTGATGCTTCCTGTTTCCATTTGTCTTCATAGTTGATTTCATTTCAGTTAAGGTTGGCCAGCTTATACTCTCTTAAAGTTCACTCTTTGACTGCAGGTTGTCATCATTAACTTATTTCAGCTTGCTTCACAGTGGACTTTGATTTTAGGATGAATTACAGGAAACAGACGTTATTTTTGAGGACTTTTTGTAGTGTTGATTAGCTTTTTAGCTGAAGGACCGATTAGTTATTGCTATGGCGTTCGTCTGTCCGTCCACAGTCGCTCCTCCTCGAGTATTGGTCAGATTTGAGTGAAACTTCCACACAATGATCATCTAATGGGTCTTCACCCATCTGCACATCGTATATGTAGCTACTGTTTTTAAGGTCACAATAAAAAGGGGTCTTTTTAATAGCTGCTATGAACAGGAGTGATTACAGCAAGCAAAAACTTATTCAGTCAGTGGTAGTTACTGTATGGGCACCTTTAAAAACTGACCTGGCAGTTGCAAAGTTGATCAGTTTATCAATCTCTGCTGGCTACAAGCACATGTGATCTTTATTCACTGGCATATTGAGTCAATGTGAGAAATTTGTTTCAGTAACTCAAAGTTTTGATGAAAGAAGAGTGAGGGAACTGATCCTGGATCAGCAGGTTGAGTCACCTCATTCTACTACTTGCAGTCGTCATCCCGATGACAACATCTTTGTCACGCTCCACTCGCTCTTTGCTGCAGTCATGCCCTAAATTCCCACTTTGCTTTGAGTCACAGTGGGTCATTCAATCTCATTAGGCCACCATGACCACCTACTGTCTCTCTTCCACACATATACCTACACATACACTTGTGCACACTCTGTGTATAATTATATTGGGAACAGCTTTCTATAATGTCTCACACTGCCCAGAAACCCCCTGAAAGATCATGTTGCATTAGCGTGTCAGAGGAAGGACGGGACGTGTTTGTGTGTCTACCAGTCAAAGTCAATCCAATTGGCATCTGTTAAGCGTATCGACTTTATAACACACCACAACACACTCATATACACACTCTCACTCTTGTGTTCATATAATTCATCTAAGTTATTCTTCACAGAAAAGTCGTGGCTTATAGACTGCAGCGGCAATTACAACATAATCAATATGGCCAACACGATAGGTGGGACAGAGCGAAACTACTGTAGCGACAAGTGTTAGATGTTGTTTGAAAATATGACTAATCTGGTATAGAAAGTGATACAACAGAGGTGAAATGATTCTCCAGAATACAGTGTAAATAACATTTTAAAAAAAATCAGCCATAATATAGATCAAGCAGTACTGGATGTTTAGAGCTGATACAGCTTCTTTAGGGAATAAAGACTTACATCCAAAAGGATGTACATGTACTGATACATACACACATTTCTGCCACATTTGCAGTCTTCTTTTTGAGCCAAATGTACTGAAAAACGACTTGACCGTGCGATTACCTCTAAATAAATCCAGTTATTCAGAGCTCGTATGCTGCTGGGTATTGAATTATTTGCTGACATTGAACTTAGATAGAGGTAGAATCACTTTTAGACACTGTTTTCTTTTTCTTTGTTAGATTTTGTAAAATCATTAACCCTGCTCACAGTGCTGTTATACATGGGTGGGGGGGTGTCTAAAGGCAAGGGGATTGACTTCATAAATAATGCATTTTAAAGAAAAGAAAATCACTCAAGGACATGCCCGTACACTGTATTACATGGTGTTATGAGCAGTATTGAGCAGGAGTACAGTATGAGAACCAGTGCATAAAAAACTACAATGGATTGTGGATGGGTCCTGAATTTCAATGGCTGTGAGATATATGGACCCACTGATTCCTTTTTACAACTTGGACCTGGTTTATGGAGCAAGCTGAGGCGTGTGTGTGTGTGTGTGTGTGTGTGTGTGTGTGTGTGTGTGTGTGTGTGTGTGTGTGTGTGTGTGTGTGTGTGTGTGTGTGTGTGTGTGTGTGTGT
>JASGAU010348623.1:0-11458 GCA_030220045.1 Australoheros facetus
GATCAGTATCACATGTTTGGTTCAGAGCTGTTTTATTAACCTTTTTGGGTCAGATACATGAATCAATATAAAACAGAGAAACACTGAGTTGATTAAATCAAACAGCGGGACGCAGCTGTCAACTCCTATCATTTCCTGTGGGTCTGAAAGCGAAGGGGAAATTACTGCTGGTGAAACCGCAGGAGTGTCCAGTGTGTGTGTGTGTGTGTGTGTGTGTGTAAAAAAAACACAAAGTCTGAGGGTTGTTTTGACCTTCACAAGTCAAAACAACCTTTGACATGATAGCTTGTAATTTCAAAAATGCGGTCAAAGATATTTTATATCAGAGAAATCGAATCTGCATTTTGGGGATTTTTCCCCTAAAATTTAAAGAAGTTGATACAATAAGCTCTGAGACCCTGCGCTCTGGCAAACAGTAACAGTCAGATGCATAAGCTGGATTTCATGACATGAAATAAGAACCAAACCAGTGCATTTACAGTACCGTGCAAACGTCTTAAGCCACCCCTCATTTCTTTAGATTTTGTTTCCACGGAGCCCGACTTGTTATAATTTTTTGAAATGTTCTTGAACAAAAGTTCTTGTGAAGTTTTTCTTTAGACTTTAGCTGCTTTTTCAATCCAGTTTTTGTACCTGAACATTTTCAGAGGAATGTTTTTTCTTTGCTGAGCCTCTCAGCACACTCACAGAATGACACCGTGCTGTGTCGACACATGACAGACAACTTAGCAGAGAACTAAGTTTACATTGTATCTTTGTTACCAGCAGCCTGTTACAAAAACAGATTATTTGCTCTCATTTCTTTAAAAAATGTCAAGATTACAGCTCGATGGGCGTAAAATAGCATTTTTGCAGCAAAGTGATTCTCAAAGAGCTGTTAGCTGAAAACTTGGCACATCTCAGCACAGTGTGCAGTGTTTCCTTAAAAATGAGGAAGCTAGACAAGTGGAGGGCAAAAGAAGTGGAAAGCCCCCCAAAACTTTCTACAGCAGAAAGAAGACCTGACACAGGAGCTGAGAAATGCACTCAGCCCTTCAGTTGATTCATCTACTGATCACCAACAACAATGATCCCAACTACACTGTCAGTGCCTGGATATAAACACTAGATCCTGGATCTCAACATTGGGATCCTCTTGACAGAGAATCGAATAAAAGGCAGGTGACATCCAAAGAAGAGCTTTGGATGTCCTTTGAGAACCGTGGAGAACTTTTCCTGCAGAAGGCTTAAAGAAGCAAAGCTGCCTCAGAGAGTTCAGGCTGAGCTGAAGAATAAAGGTGGTCACACCAAGTACTGACTTTCCAAACTCTGTTTTTGCCTTGCATTATGTACTGCTTTTCCATGTATGTTTGCACCTGTTTCAGCAAATTGATTCACCTACAGTACGTTTGCCATATTTTGCTAGATAAATATAAAGAAATGAGGGGTGGCTCCAGACTTTTGCACAGTTCTGTACATTTATGATTTTTATTGTATTTTCCACAGCAGTGAAATCAGGCATATGCCAGACTTTATTTTCACAATCCTCACCATCCCTGTCTCATAGCTTTTGTTTCTATTAACAGACAAAACAAACAGTTCTAACTGCATCTGATAATCTCTTCTTCCTCTTTTGGTGCCTCATGTCTTCTGTTCTCTCCTCCTGTTCTCTTTTTACTGCTCACTGAAAATATACAATCAGCATATACCACCAAACAAAAAGCAAAAAAAGAGCCAGAACTTGATGCTTCCAGCTGAAAACCATTACACTGGTTAGCTAAAGAGCCTATTTCTTCATCTACCCAAGCTTGCAGATGAGGAAAAAAAATGGGTCCTCATCTTTTTCTGTTATTACTGAGTATGAAGCACTTGAAACGATGGAGTAGATCTGCTGCTTGAATGACGCAAGCAAGGACCAAAAACAAGACATTTTTAAAAATGTACAATATCATTAATTTTGTAGGCTTTAACATGTAATTAGAATGAAAGTTCAATAGAGTCTAGACCTTTTATTATATTTTAAAAACCAGGGCTATTCAAAAAACAGCCTTGAATGCAAAAGGCTAATGATGTCTGTGTGAAGACTGAATTACATTAGGAGTGCAAATAGAAAAAGAGATTTTCAATATCATCCTAAAAAAAAGAGAGAGAAAGAGAATAATGCAGTTATTAAAGTTTGTCTTTTGATGGCAGAGAAGAAGAAGCAGGATTTTTATTCGCTGGGCTGCCAACGGGTCGAGGGCAGGAAGGTTGATGAGGGGCAGCAGTGGGTGACAGCGCACAGTCACCACCTATATCAACAATGTGATCGGAGAGGTCAGACCCAGTGAAAACACCTCTGCCACACAGGCTCCTGCCAGGGAAGTGTGAAAGAGGCGGGGCAGGAATCCACGTCGGCCCGGCCACACCAACCGAGGTAGAGGACGCCTCGGCCGTGGTCGTTGCAGACCGCCAGCATAATGGCACTGGAACAGATGGAGCGTGGCAGAGCTTGCTGGGGGCTGAGTGGAAAAAAAAGGAGGCAATAGGCATGGGGGCTGGAACTTTATGCACCCATCACCCAGTTGCAGGATGACAGCATTGATCTGTCGCACGGTGCTGAGGTAGAGAATGGGGGGAAATAACTAAAACAAAGCTGTTAGATGGTCACCACAGCAGGTGGCACCATGTTGGATTTGGCAGATTTGATTGCATCAGGGAGGATGCCCTTCCTGATGCAATCCTAAAGGGATTTGTGTCTCCTCCTGGGAATGAACTGGGGTTCATTTGCTTGTGAGGTGAATGTGTGAACCACAACACTCCGGAGCCACTACATAGACAGTAACACAGACTTATGTATTATGACTGACTGAGTAAATAGAATAGAACTGCCAATTCATGTAACTTTCCACTTTTTTTCCCACAAGGAAATGCCACATTAATCACTAAATTATTGTGCTTTTGTCATGCAAATAGTTTCTGTAATCCTAAATCTTGTAAATCTCATAATGTGTTTGATTTTCCAGTACAAAGATATGAAGGTTAAACATCACTTACCTTGCTACAGTCCATTATGATTGTATTATTCTGTTGCAGGCTATTACAGAGAAATTATAAGCAAGATAAGAGCCAAGTGTGTTGTTGCACTGAACCTGGGCAGCATAACTGCTTTTTAAACCTTATTTTTAGGCTAAATCGTGAAACCTTTCGTGCCTTTTTCATCAGATTTTAACTGGCGATCCTAGACGTGCATTTTTTATGTCCCAGTGAACACTGAAGTTCAGCTTAACTGAGTTAACGCTTCATAATAACTGCTCGAACAACTGGAGTTTCAAGATAGTTGCAAAAGGGTGAACTTGTTTCTAGAAGGACTTTGGCTGTTAGTGTCCTTCACTAGCATCTAATGCTGACCCTGCAGCCTCAGTCCATTTAACGTGGTGCACGGATTTCTTTGCTGCCCCATGCTTTAGTTCGCCCCCATTGACAAAAATATTTTGGTAGGAATTTCTGTTCTTGGCTTTATGAATATGGGTAACTCTTGAAAAGAAGTTTCTTCTTTGAGTTTCTTTGCTGGCCGATGTCTTCCATGCACACCAATCATCACCTTTCTAAACCTTCTAGAGGAATCCTCAAATCAAGCTAACACAACACGTGAAAATAAAGCAGATGTGTGTTCACACATCAGCTTCACACACCTTAATGTAGCCCTGTGGCTTACTGGTTTGGGTACCAATTAACACTGCAATCAAACCAATTCTTTCCAGTTAATTAGAAATTCACATCACCTCAACTAAGTTGGTGCCTTTAAGCCTTTTCTGACTTTTTTTTTTTGTTTTTTTTTTTAGGAGTTAAAAATACAAGACTTCAAGTCGTGTATTTTTTTAATGACTTCCACCTTCCTGCTCCAAAATTATGCAGCAGATAGAGACCTCCTTCCCTGCAAATCGTGATTCTGCTGAGAGGATAAACAGAGTGGAAAAGCTCGGTCTATTTCTGTCTCTCTGCTGTTTGAAACAATGTTGAAATTCTGACCCACTTGACAATTTTAAATCTTCTCAGAAGATCCTGAAACTAGCATCACAATTCTTTTTAATTCACAGTGTATCTTCAGCCAACAGCGGCTCAGCGTTCCAGTCAGTGAGCAACAAAAATATCCCATGCCATCTTTGATTTGCCAACCACTTTCCTCCACTGGATGCATTATGTACACACTTTCATGGGACCAACAGAATGAATAACACTGACTGGTGATCCACAGAACATGCCCCTTAAAAATGGCATCCATTTTTAAGTGCCACTCCCTTAAAAAAATTGAGTTGTTAGTTAGACATTGTACCCAAAGGATGAGCCCTATACTGAAGCCCTAAAGTTTCCTTTAATGCAAACAGGCGGGTACAGTTTTCACTTGTGCTGTGAAATATCTCAACATCTGCTTAATGTAATGGCACCAAAATTTAGCACAGACAGCCAATTAAGCACCCAGATCCCAAAGATTACTCTGTGCCTCATAAGAAAAAGTATGAGGTGGCTCAAAGCACTGATGTGCTTCGGTAAAATACTTCTAGAGCTTCTAGTATAACTGTAGAGTCAACCCGTTTTCATCCCAAGGCATAATATAATGCTGTTTTGTCCTTTGGATATTAATGCTCAAAGACACAAAGTCTGCATTAGAATTCAGGGTGAGCGGTGGTGGCAGCATAAGTTGCAGGGTCATTAGCCAGGTGAACATAGGTTACACCCTGTCCAGACTGTTGCCCTCTCACAACAATAAACTTCACAAATGACAAGTTGGAAGTGACAGATGCCGCAGCCCAAAACTGGCTGCTAACACTGTGGCTCAAAAGACACCTTGTGTATACATGAGCCACACCAGCATTTAATAGCCCTGGTTCTTCTTAAGGAAGGTAAAGGGGGGAGAAGAGGCAGTGTCTATGGTGGGTTTCATCACTTATGGTACAGCTGGCTTTCTTGTGCAGTCGATGGGGGTGGTTGTGTGGTTCCCTATAGAACTGCCATTGCCACGGCTCGTTCAGGCAAGGCAGGGAGGACCTCAGTGCAGGACACAGGGCGAGAGCAGTATCGATGCGTAGATTTTATTGAAACTGTGTAAACACAATAGGCTGGTGAGAAGCCAGCTACACAACCCAAACAAAACCCAACAACTCAAAACCCAAAACTTGAAAATACAAAAACACACAGCAGCTGCCAACATAGACATAAAAATGACGAAGACCCGAACACAGAACTAAACAACACTGAGACTTAAATACACAGAGGGAATGAGGGGTGAGTGGAAACAGCGGGAAAAACCGGTGAAATGAATGAACTTAATACAGGAAGCAAAACTGAACAGGACACACAAGAAGACGAGCCTACCAAAATAAAACAGGAAGTGACCAACATAACACACGCAGACCTAACACAGAAAACTTGACAAAGGGGATCAGACAA
The DNA here is from genome assembly GCA_030220045.1 of Australoheros facetus. NCBI lineage: Eukaryota > Metazoa > Chordata > Actinopteri > Cichliformes > Cichlidae > Australoheros > Australoheros facetus. The sequence goes on from JASGAU010348623.1 coordinate 5,410, forward strand.
TACACAAAGAAACAAACTGAGAAACCTAAACTATAACACTAAGAAACACAACCCAAAAAGTACAACAAAACAGAGCTAACCAAAAGAAATTCAAAACACTGGGCCAGCGGCCCAGGACCATGACAGCCATAGCAGGCAGTGCAGCATTAATTCAGTAGGCTGTTGATGGTGACACAATAAAAACTAATCATTTCTCAGGGAGCAGAGTTTCTGCTGAGCCTTTTTCATCTGATGGCAGATGTTTGGGAGATGACCACAAGATCATCTCCCAAGGACTTTAAAGCACTCCACCCTCTCAGCATCTAAAAGATGAGCATATCACCTATGATGGCACCCATTGGTTTATCATTTTGCTAATGTAATTTTGAGTTTTTTTGCAGCCGATGCCTCTGACAGAACCTGAGGACACTACATGCTCATGCAAAAGCAACTTGTTAATCAAAGTAGCCAAGGCTTAAATCAGACCCTCCCTTATAGTCTATTTTACTTTGAATTTGAACATGATGTAGAAAAATGAACACTGTATCACCATAAACTCATATGTAAATGTTTAATGAGGCAAAGGTCATGTCAGCAGTAGTGTCATTATCCAATAGATTTTTAAGCAGTCGGACTTCTTTTTGCAACCACAGGTTGCCCCCTGTTGGTCATTCTCATGAATGCAGGTTTAAGTAAAGCACTGGCTTAATTTTTTTAGAGGTGGCAGTCTGATCATGATGCAAAGTACGATGGCCCTTCCTAACTATTTTGTGAATAATTAGCAGTTTTGCATTGTGTAAACTGGCATGCTGAAATCCACTAGATTTTTCTTCTAACGTTAGGATACTTTGTGCAGCTCCTCCTCATATGAACAGGAAAAAACCCTGACAACTGCTGTGTGATGCCTGCGCAGATCAATTTAATAGTGGTCCAGATACAGCTGGGGAAAGACACATACAGTACAAGACACTGCAAATGCAGCTTTATGGTTTGATGTAAGATAGATAATATGCCAAAAGGGAGACTGAACCCTATGAATCCGATTTTTTACCCTTAACATGCCTACCACAGCTTGATCCAGTGAGTCCAGGTCAGTTCTGCCCAGCATGACTCCTGATTGGTGATTTTTTTTTTCCTCACTCGTGCTGTTGTTCATCTTGGACCCCTGGACAGAGTCAAATGAGATCAAGTGGGATCACTAAGCAACTGTAAGGTCCGGTGATCTAAAATGCGAGCTGTTTCAGCACAAACCCATCACCCTTTGCACTGACATTATGCTTTGAAATCACTGCTTATTACATGTGATGAAACTTTAATGTAGCCCAGGGGGAAAGTGAGAGACTAAGAAAGTGACATGTCATTTCCTGCCGCTGTGATCAGGAGAAAACTGAGGAGATGATTGCTTTTAAAGAAACATGAATTAATATGGAATAATTTGAGAACATTTCCTCATTCTTAAAGTTTCTACTAAATAACCTAAGCTATTTGCACCCAACTGACCACATTCAAAACCACACTTACTAAACTTAGTAAGCTATTGTTGCTGTTTTGATGTTTTTCAGACTTTTTCATATCTTAATCAGTCCCATCAATAATTCATACAGTATGGAACAAGTCGGCTGTTCTGCACTGACTGCTACCGGAAGTATTAAAGCTCAGATTGCATATTTGCAGAGGAAAATGAGCGGCCATTACTAATTACTATATAAAAAGTTCATAGATGGTTTAAAAGATGGATATAGCCACCGTGATGTCACACGCCTGGTGAATGAACTCCCATTATGAAGCCTCAAGGTGACCTGGTGTTGCCATTGAGGTGTTTTGAAACCAGATATGAGTAGAGGACTGATCTGGCTGCCTTTGGTCCATTCTCTGTAAAGTTGATCCCACACTACTTCAGTAACATTGAGGTCCAGGCAATGGGGAGGCCAGTGCATGACCAATAGTGTTCTAATTAGTGTTTTCCCATCCAGGTATGCTTTTACTGTACTGCATTGGCAGTATGTTTATGTGAAGCTATTGCAATCAAATGCTTTCCAGATTCTTTTTTTTTTTTTTTGCATTTTTGGCCACAGCAGCTTTTTGTGACAGTGGAGAGAGACAGGAAATGGGGGAAAGATATAGGGGAAAACACGCAGGAAAATTGGCGACGGGCCAGGACGCGAACCCACGCCGCAATGCGGCATGTGTATGTGGTCGCCGGCTTCACCACTAAGCCACCCAGGCGCCATGCTTTCCAGATTCTACCATTGCATGGTGGATCAAATTTTGAGGGTACTTTTCTGCAGACTCAAACCGTGACACCTCCATGTTTTACAGATGGCTGTAGACAGTCACTCTAACGGAAAATGGTCACTTACAAAGAGAATGGAGAATGATTGCCGAAGACCATCCATCCATCCAGATGGATAAGATAGACTGACTTAAAACTTTTGCACAGGAAGATCAGGAAGAGAAGCAACATGTGACTATGTGAGCCATTAACATAACCTCCATTTTTAAAATCCATTTGTTTTTCTCATGTGCTGACGGAGACCACAAGGCTGAAACTTTGGTATGTTTGATGACGTCAGATTAAGATTTTTAAGCGCTACCTTTATTTACTTTTTGGTACTTTAACAACCTTCAAACACCTTCAAGACTGTTGATCAAACTGTACACTAAATTTGTTTTTTTGTCTATTTCTCTTGTGTCCTACTCAAAAATGTTTCCGCAGGTGTATGCTTCCCATTAATAAACCTCAATATATCACTATATCGCCTCAAGAGGCGGATTCACTGTCTTACAAACAAGAGCTGTTTGACAAGGATGCCCTTTATCACAAAAAGGCCGCTCCAAAAATGCTGCAGGATGTAGCGGACATTACTCACCCCCAGTGCAAATTGTGTTGCTGGGTCTTCCATGATATGAAGAATTCCCAGGCATCACTGCAAAGGCCAAGCCTTGCATGCGGAGAATGTCTCCCTTGCCAGGTAACATCAGCAACAGCTGACTTTAACCTCCCCGACTTCCCTTTAGCTTGTTTATGAAAACTCAACCGAACAACGCTGCTGAAAGGCAAGTGGGACATATTAGGGGCATTGTTAGAGATGCAGCTGGCGTCTGATGGGAAGCAACAACACTTAAACAACCCTTCACTTTGACCCATTAGATCCTACACAACTCTGCAAGCATGGGCAATGAAATGAGAGCTCAAGACCTCACACCATATTTATGGGCAGATCCGTCAAAGCAATGAGCAACAGTGCCATTAGCATTGATAGGGAGAGGCAGTGTTGCTTCACTGGCTTAATGGCAAAAGCCAATTTAGCGTTCGATTTAATAAAGAAGAGTTGTTGAAAGCATTGCCATGTGCCAATTACTTCAAGGCCTGCTGGTCAGCTCACTGTAATTGAAGGTAATTTTGCAGCCAGTAGGGACATCTGGGAAGTGCAAACTCCTACCGCACCTCAAGATTACAGTCCATGCAATCTGACAAGCAACATGTCGTGACTTTTCCGTGTTTTAACCAGCTCAATATGCTTTTTACACCCCAAACTAATACAAAACAGTGCACTAGCTGCACACGTGTGATCCCCATGAGAGCTCTCTGTGACGTAAAACCAGGGAATTAAGCACCACAGTGGTCCGTGGTCCATTTCTGCCTCGCAAATTATGTTCTCTGCTTGACTCTTCCTGTTCTGGCCCCCATCCCTCCATCTCTGTAATTTCTGCCCTAATGTGTTTTCTTTGCCTCTTTTCTTTCCTTCTGCCCATTCCTCTTTCCATCCTGCCTCTTAGCTTTCCCTCCTACACAATTACAGCCTCTCATCAACACTCCTGCTGCATCACTCTTTCAAACATTTAATATCTGTTCCTCCTCCTTTCTTTCTTTCTTTCTTGCTGCCTCTGCTCGCCTCATTTCTCGCTCCAGCTAAGAGTTGCAGCTCATAAATGTGTCCATCTTTCTTTGTGTGATGCTTGATCTTGGGGCGTGGTAAATGACAATTAGAGCAGTCACACAATGAGGGCTATTCAAAGAACAGATCTGCCTTGTTCATGAGTGAGGGTAAGGAAAATGATTGGGAGGTCCACGGGCACTATGGTGCTAGCAGTGATAGTGAAACTGTGACCTTAGTTCTGTTTTGCTTAAATTGCTTACATTAAATCTGACAGAATTTGAAAATAACCAGGTCCTAAGGTGCTGTTAGAGGACGCTGGAGATCTGTTTTGCTTGCAGCTGATGGCTACAAAGGAATGTGGGGTGAGATGAGTCATTTTTATTTAGGTTAACATAAAGCTAAGGAAATATGAGGCAGGATTAACATAACTTGAGGATGGTAGCCATCAATTAAGACCTTAGCAGAGTCATGGCCTGGCAGTTACAGCCTTCTCTCTCTTCCTTCTCTGTGGTGTGTGTAGCAGGTATTCCCTCTCCAGGAAGCCAAGCCTGGAAGAGTGGCATCAGCAGCTGTGGCCAGGATTCATCGGCACACCTGTTCTCCATTTTCTGATCACCTGCAGGTTGATTTGAAGACAGGACCAGAGCCAAGGCTGGAATCTAACCAGTCACCTCTTGCTTCCTGAACAAATGTGGTTTTATTTTTATGTTCTGTAACGAGTCTAAAAAAAATAAAAGAGTAAAATACAAGATTTTACAAAGAGATTCATTCTGATGTTGGGCTTTTGCACAATAAAATAATGAATTTAATTCCAGTTAATTATATTATCACTGAGTGCTCAGTGCCGCTGTGTATTTAAGATGACAGCTTAGCTCAGAGATCTGAAACTTTAAATGTGTCCAGCCGAACAAAGGAAACGTGGAAATCATTTTAGTCGTGAATGTGAAATTAATTTTATTGAACAGGTATTCTTGGTGTGTGTTCTGCAGTTCCTTCAGTGTAAAAGAGAATTAGCAGCAGATTAAAATGTAATCTAAAAACATTTGTACATTTTCTGCATCACCAAATGAATACATGCACAATCTCATGATATCCAGTGGTTTTAGTAAGGTATAAAACCTATTCCCATAGCAGAGAATCCTGAAACATGCTATAAATAAGAGAATAAATGAAAATGTGGTGCTTCTAGCTGATTTCAAACAGAAATTGCGAACATAACCTGCTCCTGACCACATTACGTGTTCAACATAAGTTTCCATGGTGATTTAGTCAGGTAAAATGAGAGGTTTTTTTTACCTATATATAATGGAGGTTGCCAAATTTCTGCAGAGTCAATTGCTACAGACCTCCAAACTTCATGTGGCCTTCAGATTAGCTCAAGAACAGTGCGTAGAGAGCTTCATGGAATGGGTTTGCATGGCCAAGCAGCTGCATCCAAGCCTTAGATCACCATCAGATGTTGGATGCAGTGGTGTAAAGCACGCCACCGCTGGACTCTAGACCAGTGGGGATGTGTTCTCTGAAGTGATCAATCACGCTTTAACGTCTGGCAATCTGAATCTGGACAACTCTGGGTTTGGCAGTTGCCAGGAGAACGGTACTTGTCTGACTGCATTGTGCCAAGTGTAAAGTTTGGCGGAGGGGGGGGGGTTATGGTGTGGGGTTGTTTTTCAGGGGATGGAGTCAACCTCTTTAGTTCCAGTGAAAGGAACTCTTAATGCTTCAGCATACCAAGACATTTTGGACAATTTCATGCTCCCAACTTGTGGGAACAGTTTGGGGATGGCCCCCATGACTGCATGACGACGAACAGTCACCTCAAGGCACTTTATGTAGAGCCTACAATAATACAGAGAAAACCCAACGACCCCCTATGAGCAAGCACTTGGAGACAGTGGGAAGGAAAAACTCCCTTTTAACAGGAAGAAACCTCCAGCAGAACCAGGCTCAGGGAGGGGCAGTCATCTGCCGAGACTGGTTGGGGGGAGGGAGACAGGGCAAAAGACAGACTATGGAAGAGAGCCAGAGATTAATAATAATTAATGATTAAATGCAGAGTGGGGTATAAACAGAGTAAAATAAACAGAGTAAGAGGGTGTCTGTCTCCTGAATCCAAGCTGGGAGCTGGTTCCACAGAAGAGGGGCCTGAAAGCTGAAGGCTCTGCCTCCCATTCTACTCTTAAGTATCC
>JASGAU010348628.1:0-11365 GCA_030220045.1 Australoheros facetus
ATGTTTGTAGTAAATTAACAGATTTCAGCAAATGCCAACTCTTAACCAACATTATGTGCAAACATAATGCAAACATGTTTGTCGTGTTTCCAAAATATTTGAGCTTTGTTTGACACAACTCGCATATGGTGTAGGTCTTGTCAATGGATGTTTTCCCTTCGACTTCGTAGAAGCCGAAGTGCTTCCACACATTAGCTTTTAGTGCAGAAGGTGCCGGCTGGATTTGCCGCTCTTCCATCTTGCGTCTTTGTTATGTGCGCAGCACAGACTCTCCGGGTGCAACACCTCCGCTCTTCTGAGTTCCGCTCTTTATGTTCCGCTCATTACGTTCTCAGTTAGAGCTAACGTCTAGACAGTCGATTGTTGTCATTTGTGAATCAATTCTGAATCGTCCACGTTGCGCATCGAGATGCATCTAAGAATCGAAAATTTCCCGCACCCCTATATATCACCATCAAACTGTTTTGTAACACACAAACATAGGTCAAGCCTCTTTGTACACAGCATGCTTTATACAAGCAGCAGCTTCTGAGGCTGAAAATTAGGCCAGCACACAAGTGCCAGAAACTGCAGTTCCCCCACATGGCCACAAAACTGCTTTGACTGACTAGTTGATCCTAATGCAGAAGACTGTGGTCACTACCTGTCTACCAGGTTTGACCTTAGCTATTTTGAGTCAGTGAGCTGGGTCTCACTGTCATTTGAGGTGTCGGTGCCTTTTGGAGCATTTGCAATGCAATTACCTGAAGAAGAAAGATTGCATGTTACTTCACACTAATTGGCAAGTGTGTGTGTGTGTGCCTGTGCAATGCACCAGTGCAGCCTATAGCTTGCTAAACATGCTTGTTAGCATTCACTTAGAGTTCCACCCATTCTCAGTGACCAAGTATGAGCAAATATGATCACTTCTGTGGGTGTCCAAAATGTTAAAATTAAGACTTTGAAACAGGATCTCACAAACCAGTGCCGGTCACAGTGGCTAAATCCATCTTTCATATACAGTGTATGGCTACAAAGGAATTATAAGGTGCAGTCCAATAGTCTCTAATCCATTTCTCATTTCTTATAATCCTAGAATCTTACAGAAAGCCTCACATGAATTCTTGTTCACCTGCGCTAACTAAAAGGCCTTATTGTAACTAAAATAGCTTCTTCCTACACTTTGTTTCCTTGAGCATTAGCTGTAGTATAGTGGTTTCTACAGTTACACCAAGAAATTAAGAGATTTGTGTTTCACGGCACCCCTATGGCTGTTCTGAACTGCTGCTATGTGGGACTGCTTTTAGTCAACATTATAGTAACGTCTACATCTTTTTGTATAAGTGGGATAAACGGCTCTAACACACCCTTTACCAGCCCTGTAGCTTTATTTTTTGTGGGCATGGGCAGTGAAGCAGGGGCTTGGAGATCAGGGAAGGCCCCTTTGGCACCTTTTTAATCACACTCCTGCATCAGAGCCGACAGTTTGGATTTAACTGTGGAGAAAAACGGTTTAGAACTTGGGACTGGTTCATTCGCGCTTACACTTATTTGGCTGTTTGGGTCAGTTTCAACCCTGTTTCTCTTCTTTCTCTTGCATTTAAAAAAAAATGTTTTGGTACCCATCCTTAACCCTACAGCACTATCGTGAGTTTTGTAACATTCACTTTCACGTGGGTGAAAATCAGCCGACGTTTGTGTTCTCGGGTTAAGAGAGATTTCAGATGTACCGTATGTCGCATTCGCACAGACACAGAAATCTCTGTATGGGATATAGTACAGCCAAAGCCTGCAGGCTTCCTTAGACATTTAATTTCCTTTTTCCTTCCACTGAAAGCACACCAGGCCATTGTACCTCACACACTGTCTGCTCAGCTTTAAGTCCATATCTTTGTAATAATGCTGTTATTACTATGCCTGCTTCTTTTTGGTACACAGTTACCCCACCAGTGTTATTGTGTTAATCATACTTGTGGTAGTAATTTTATTTATCCAAAACAATACTAGGATGGTGTATTATAAGCTCAAGTGGGCCACAAACTCTTCCTACTTGAAACCCTCTGTTGTTCATTCAATAATTCTCTTCTGTGTTAATGAGTCATTTCAGTAGCTGTGGTGTCTCCTGTGCTTCAGGAGTTCACTGAAATGATCAAATGAGTTCAGTAACACTGAATCACCGATCAAGGTGGGGATTGAATCTATATCTAGGCTGTAGATCGCAGGTGAGTAGGTGTATGCTAATGTGAGGGCACAATAAGGGCATTGTGGAGATGATGGAGGCAGACATGCAAAGAGCTGTAGAGCTGAATGCAGTTGAAGTGGTCTAAACTTAGTAAGACAGAGATAGAGGTCTCAGTGTACGTGTGGAAGGGAGCATCTCTCTCTCTCACACACACACACACACACACACACACACACACACACACACACACACACACACACACACACACGAGTCAGTGATAGAGGAGATGGTAGCCTCCCTGCTCCGTGTGTGAGAAATGAGGATGTGTTTAGACTTGAGCTGGAGAGGCAGAATGAGTGTGTATACTTGCAAGATGCATGAACGTGTGCATGTGCATGTACACCACACTGTGGAACTGTGTTTACACTGAGCTGATGAGGACGCTGTGTTTGGCCTCGGGACCTGTCTGATGTATGTTAATATGCTTCGTTGTGTGTGTTTGTGTATAACAGGTAGCAGATGTTTTTGCTCGAGGGAGAAATGACTTCCTCTGTTATTGTCAAAGAACAACTGTTAGTGGGCCAAGTGTGGAGCTGGGAACCGTCACCGCTACTGGGGCCGGCTCTACCACCCCACTGACTTTCACACACAGACACACACAGTGAAGAAGTGTGATAGCCCCATACAAGAAAATGTTTCCGTCCGACACTTTTCCTGCTGGTTTTCTGCATAATTGTGAGAACATTATAAATGAGACACAACTCAGTCACCTCCAGTACCTACATCCCAAAATGTTTTGAATTGTATTTCTTTATGTGCTCTATTAAATTAGAAAGCAATATGCTTTTAAAGCTAATATTCTGTAATGGCACTATTAGATCTAATGATATTTGGCATCCCCACAACCCTGAATTGGATAAGCGGAAGAGAATGGATGAATATGTTTTATTTTTATCTTTCAGAATTTAACAATTTTTGAGTGGAAATGTGTAAACATGTGAAGCAGCATTCGAAAAGTCAAATATACACACTGAGAATTACAGCTGTGCACAGAAGCAGCAAAGCTGCGACGCAACCAGTAGATTCCAGTAGTTCCAGTGTTTATCTTAACTTCACTTTCTGCAAATATCTTTCAAATCTATGTCCAAAAATTGTAGTTTATTGAACAGTTTCTGCATAAACAGCAAATAAACAGCTCACTAATTTGCCCCAGATCCTCGTCCAGTAAACCTCTCTGCTATGAGGGGGAAACCCCCTCTCAGCTTAGCCACATACGTCTGGGGTGCGACCTGACCAGTCAGCCAGTGAAATATGCAGCTTGGTGATGGTGGCGACTTTTCTGTCTTTAACCTGCGGCGATAACGCTGTGTGGATTGTGATTGATCAGCGGTTTCTTGTAGGCCCAGTGGAGTTTTTATCAGAGATTTAAGCATTGGCAAATGTGCGACAAATAACTATTTATCTACAGTCGTGGCCAAACCTTTTGAGAATGACACAAGCACTGGTTTTCACAAAGTTTGCTGCTTCAGTTTTTAATGATGGCAATTAGCAAATATTTCAGAAAATGAAACCTATTCTTGGACTTAAAGCGACTACGGGCAGACTAACGGCTGGCAACGCAAAGTGGGTGAGACCCCAGGGGAATTTATCTCAGCTTCCTGGCAACCAATTAAAGCAACTACCAATGAGAGCACCTGATACAGTTGATTGACATATGACCTGGTCGCAAGTACATTAGAGGGTCTCCTAGAAAACCAACCAGCGTCAGCTTCAAAGTGATGCACGATGAGTGAATTGCCTCCAGTGTGGACTCAGCTTTAGATTCTCTTAACTGGTGAGATTGCAACAGTTTAAGAGCTGCCAGGATCATTTTTGGGTAGCAAGCTATCTCATTTACTCCCTTAAATAATAATGTAAAATTGCATTTTTCATAAATGCGTGCTAACTGTTGGAGAAAAATGACTGTGCAGCTGTGTCAGCTTCCTGCATTTTGACGTCTCAGTTCCCTCAAAAGCTTAGACAGAATATAAAAGATGGATGTAGTTAATATAACGTCACCCACTGGATTGTTGACTCGGCATTTTCAAGACCCAACATTAGCATTTTGGCTGCTGCTGTGTTAGTTTTTCAGAGGCAGAAGTCCCCATATTTGAAAGGGAGGTCAGAGCGCTAAATGGGTAGCACTCTAGATTAACCAGCTGCATCCTGCTGCCTCGTGCTCAGTAACAGATTAAATTACTGGTTCATTCACCAAATCTGAAGCAAAAACTTCTTGAATGGTCTGAAGCATTAAGAAGGCATCAAAACATGCTAACAGCACAAATGCGTTTGAGGCGCCTGTGTCGAATACTTTCCCAGTAGAACAGCCTCCCACCAACATTAAGCCTTCATAAAATTATGTTATGAAAGGAGGTGAATTAGCTGTAGAAACCAAAACTGCTTCATTTACAGCAGGGGTATTCACTTCCACATGCATTATAATTATTGCAACATATCTTGAAGTAGCCTAACAGTAATATCAGTGTCTGTATATAGTCAACAACTGGGTGTCAAATAAAACAAAGAACAATTCAACAGTATTTCAGCAATGTATATTACTATTTTTTTACAATATTATAAAATAATAATGAAATGTTTTTTTCTCATTTCAAGCAAAATAAGGTTTGCATTAAAAAAAAAAGTTTTCTTCAAATAAAGCTTCATTTAAAATAATGAAAATGTTTCGTTTGAGCTTCCCTCTTTTCTCCTTTTTCCTTAAGTTTCACATGGAAACCATCTCAGTGTTAACCCTTCTGTTCTCCCCATCTGGATGAGTCACATGGGATGAGTTACACAACACGCAATTGGTCTGTGTGTTTCCTGTGGACATACACGGACTACCGTAAAGACAAAGGAAAAGTTGCACAGAGTAAAATAGAAACAGTCTGTCAAAATCTAGTAAGAAGTCTGGATCCGGGCCACGGTCTGCCTAATGATCCGGGATTTATAGCACTGATATTTGAACACGGGACTCTGAGGGATTTGTTTTTGGAGCCAGCCAGTGGCAACTGGAGAAACTGCGGTTTCTGGCACTTTGTTTTTGTTTTTTTCCCAGGAGAAAAAGCTTATTTGACTAAAAGATACACGCCACAGTCTGCTCTCAGTTTATAGTTAGGATGCTGATATTAACATATCAAAGTAACATGATCAAGCAAGATCAAATTAAGAGATCAGAAATGGGCCTTTTTCACACATGCACTGCAGCCCTGAGCTTTTCTAGATATACCCCAACATATCTGTGTGTGATGATGATGAAAATGTACGGTCTCTCCACATGTCTGGACTCATTTGAGGCAGAATTTCCTGCTGTGTGCTACATGTAAAAAAGGACAGCCCTAGCGTCCTGGCCTGGTTCTCCCAACGGCGTCTGGACTTGGTGTGTAAAAGCTGCTTTGGACTTGGTCAGCCTGATTAACTGGTTGAACTCGAGGCAGCGCTGTCCTCTGCGTGGCCTGGGTAAGACCCTTCTCTGTGATAAAACATCTCTGAGAAATGCTGGAATCACTTCAGTCACCCCGTCTCGCCCCAAACCTCTGTTGATACAATCTGAACCAAGCTTAACAAGCCCACCGGACAGACCGGCACTAACCCAGCCCGACACTGGACTCCGCTCTCGACACGCGCCAGCAGCAGCCCTGGCCCACAGTGCCGGGTACAGGCCAGACATATAAAGCTGCGGCCTGTGGTGGTTTGAGAAGGGCCAATTCGACAGATGTAATCCTTTGTGTATTTTCACAACAGAGGCTAAATGAGACTGAGTAGGCTCTTGAATTTGGAGTATCGTCGTACCCTTGTCTCTGGCAGCAGTTCCGTTGGTGTAGCTTTCCTCAGCGCATTCTTCTCTGCTGTCTTCAAATAATTTTCTTTTGGCCTGCTGACTGCTGCCTGTAGCCAGTGATCTGCTGGGCTTTCTGAGAAAATCCTCTGGGCTGAACCAGAGAAAGAATGTGTGGGCCTGAATATCCAGCCAGCCTGCTTTTAAAATGCCAGGAGATATATCTGCCCCAGTGGGAATCCCAGGTGTTCTCACAGTGGTGTCAGACATTTTATGCTATTTGAACAATTTACAGGTTCCAACTGGGCAAAATGGACAACTGCCCAAAAACACTTAGTCTACATAACATTTGATTTATTGCACATTTCTGACAGTGGCAAATTTAATCTACGGTAGGCTTAAATCCTGAATTACGTTAGTTTATACTGAACCCATGTGTCAACACACACGAACCCTCAGGAGTTTGTGTGTTCATTACTTGAACTCTTGTCATGGCGAGGCGTCAATCGGTCCACAATTCACAAGAATCATCTTCTATCGGCGTCTCCCTTATTCACAAGGTGTCGTCACAAAGGATGGATCCTCACAGATTTTTATGCCAGATTCCCTTCCTGACACGACACGACACACAGTGATCACCTAGTGGGTCTTCACCCAAATTGTGCATGACGTCAGTGTCATTTTACGGCCACCAACCTGTGAATTGTGATGGCTTGTGACCCAGATGAGTTCTTGTTATTGATGTTGACGTTTTAGTGGGCTTCATTGTTTTATTTTGTTTACTCAAGAACCCAGAAAGCAGTAAATATTAATCCAGAGCTTTGGGCATTTTCATTTGAGTTCAAAATTGTGCCCATTAGCTCTGGTTGTTGCCTGCATGACTGAAAAAATGAATGACAAAAGGTGGACTTGAAGAAAGTCTTTTTGTCTGGGGCCTCTTAAATAAAAAGGTCTGTTATGCAGTGTGGTTACAGGCAAAGATTAGGTAAGCGGTAACACAACTTTAGGGGTGCTTATTCTGTGCAGAGTATTCTTCTTTAGTGCTTAAACAGCTTCCTGTTACCTGTATATGAACGCTACCCGAGCCACCTTCTATCCTCCCATTGCATTATTTAATATCGTAAATGTTCACATTTATCTAATACTGGTTTGAAAGTACTTGTAATCTGTATTTAGTTTCATCAAACATTTGTCTGCAAACCCCTTAATTAGGAAATTTTTTATTCTGTTGTCTTCCCGTCATGATTCATCAGGATGTCCTGCCTTAGTGTTGTCTCCAGCATTTGGAAAATTTCCCCTCGCAAACTTCTTATATTTACAGCTACAATTTCAATGGGATTTATCTGTGCAGCAACTTGAAATCTAATGTGTTCAAACTGTAGTGTTTAGCACTTACTTCCAGTCCATGTTGTTGCACAGTTCCCGTAAAAAACATTTAGATTCAATCATTTTAAGCTGATCAGTTTTCCCCGCGTATTGTTTCAGCGTGATCGAAAGCTGTTCATTTGATATTTGTCATAAGGACATTAAAAAAAACAGGGCTTAATTATATTTTCTCTTCTGTTATGTACAAAGTAAACTCAGCCCTTCATTTTTACTGCTCTTGTTGGAGCTCACGCTTTACTGCTGTAGGATACTTGAGCAGCAGTGATGATAGGGGACAGTTGAGTGTCAGTCTTTCACACATGCACACCTCCTATGCTGCTAGTACCAATATGTATACCCGCCTCTGGACATAATAAAAAAAAAAAAAACGCTCCCTCGGGGCTAGCTGAGATGCTCTGTAATAACTCTAACAGCAGTGTAGTCATGCAGGTCTTGTTTATACACACAGATATGCATGTAGTGCACTTATGAGCTTTGTTTATGCAAAAATATGGCTGCACAGGGCGAAAGAATGTTTGTGTTTTTATATTTAGTTCATCTTTATTGGGATCTCTTTTTGTCTAATTGGGTGCGTCCACACTCTGCCCAGCCTCTATCTGCTTTTATGTGAATGCCGATTTATGTGTTTCTTTGTGGATGTGTTTTACTAGACGGAGCACTGGATTGCTGTGCAATTATTTGCACTTGCTGTGTGTGCATCTGTGTGCATGTGCTTGCAACAACATGTGGTCAGTCTGTGGTTGCGGCAGTGGGAGGGACAGCAGAGCAGGCTGATAACAGAGTCTGAAGGGACCTCACATGCACCACCACTATTTTTACCGGACCCAAAACTGGAGAAAGGCTTGTTGCAACACACACACACAAAAAGGACACGCACAAGCAGTTAAACGACTTCTTAGAGAACAGGGCATACAATTTTCATATTAGGCAAGTTTTTTTGTTCTGCTTGTAGCACATTTAAACACTGTGTCAGGTACTGGGTGCTGGTATTACCCCCATTATTCAATGATATAGTCAGTGTGAAATATCCAAGGTCTTACACACAACCTAAAGTTTTATATATATATATATATATATATATATATATATATATATATTTTCTTAAAATTATTCAGTTGATGCAAACGTCCATCCATTTTCTTTTGAACTGCTAATCAAGTTCAGGGTCAGGAGCAGAGTGGGGGTTGAGCTGGAGCCTCTCCCAGCTGTCACAGGGCAAGAGGTACACCCTGGACAGGTCGCCTGTCCGTCACAGGACTGAAGCATTGATTATACTTTTTGCATCCTTGAGTCCACTCCGCTCAGGTCCAAGTGTTGTCAATTTCATCATCAGACGGTGAGCGGGAGGGTCTGTGCGAATGTCCACGTGCCTGCGTGTTTTTTGTGACCACATGGAGTCCTTCAGAGAATCTGCACCACAATGCACAAACTATGCATGCTCCCCAGTCAGCAGACTAAAGAGAAATGTAACAGGACTGACTTGTCTGCCAGTGTCTGCAACGAGTATAATCATGGCTTAAGACAGAGCGAGAGACAACCATTCACTCTCACATTCACACCAGGGGATTATTTAATCTGACATGGATGCCTTTGGACTGTGGGAGGAAGCTGGAGTACCCGGAGAGAAACCCACATCGGCACAGGGAGAACATGCAGACCCACAACTAAGTTGAAAACTGGTCGGCCTGGTATAACCTAACATTTACTTTCCACATTAATAGCTAACATAGGGCGGTAAACCAGCTGGCTGTAACTACAGACAGTATAAAAGATGGATGTAGACATCATCCATTGGTTTCTGAAAACAAGATTAGTGTTTTCACCATCGCCATCTCGGTTTAAAAAAAAAACAAAAAAAAACAGATGTGGCAAGGAAGGGCGGGTCTGACTGTGAAACTGCTCGCTCATTGGCTCAGCTCTTGTCAGTCACAAACTCAGCAGGAAAGTGTTGCAGAGGTCAAGACAGGCAGCCATTTTCCCACAGACTTCTATAGGACCAGATGTCTTTTTTGCAACCACAGCGCTCACCATCTTCAGATAAAACGCAGGTTTAAAACACTCCACACTACCTTCATTTTTCCAGCCAGGAAGGCTGTGTATGTTCTGTGCTGTCTGTGGCTGCAACTTTGAGCTCTTTTTGTTGCTGCAGCGTTCAGCTCTTTGACATTGGCTGCTTCGTCACATCCAAGTTAACAAATGTGGAAGTAGTAGCAAGAAAGCAGGAAATCCACATTTAGACATTCAAGGGAAAAAAAAAATCTGAAATTTGATCAACAAAAATAAGCCTGCAGAAGGTCTCTGTGCTGCTCTCTTATCGTCTCCCATTCATTTACGCTTGATCCGGTCCCAGCATCTCCTCCCACATGGGGTGTAGTTCTGGGCTCTGTCTTTGGGAGGAGGAATTCTATAAATATTTCGGTTTTCTCCGTGCCGGGCTGGATTGAGCCGGTTGAGTCTCCCATGCAGGGACTTCCCAACCCGGTGGATGAGGTGTAACTGTGGAGTGCAGCAAGAGAGGGAGAAAAGAGAGAGCACTCTGCCATGGACACTGGAACCAGTGCGGGAACTGGTGATGCTGCTTAAGCAAACTTTTAATGAGCAGATGTGTGCTTCCCAGTGTGTCGTCCTAATTTCCGGACTGGATGTAACAGACCACAAAGCATATCAGCCGCCTTCTGGAATACTTTTTTTGAACTGCAAGTTTTTAGCAAAGTCAAGTTTAAGTTTAAATGTTTAACCACCCTTATATCAGTATACCACTCAAGGCCACATTTGACTTTTTCTTAAAATGAAACCCACAACCTTTCTTTAGAACTCAGCTATTTTGTAATATCCTGTGTGGCTGTGCACCAGAAAGTTTTAAAAGCCAAACACTTGCTGAATTTTCTAGATTAACCCCACCACCACCACCACCGGAATAGATTTGACATGTCATCATCCATTCAGGTAGACAAGATTATTTTAGTCTGGCATCTTTGCTTTGAGCAAACTAGGTGAAGGGTTTCTGTTACAATAATTTCCTTTGGTAAATATAATTTGTACCTAACTTGTTGGAATTAGCACTGAAACTGAAGACATATTCTTGTATAAGTCAGTCACTTGATAATAGGAAATGAATACGCTCTGGGAATATTTTCAGAGACTGCTTCACGTGCGACTTATTCTTCAGAGCCAGTGAAATCACTTGGAAATGTTCAATATTTGGTTTGGGAATCGTCTCCAACGCTGGCTCGCCGTAGGTGGAAAAGCCCCGAGAGAGTCGACAGTGAGAGGAAGAAGGACCTGGAGGTGTGGAAGCTGTTTGTGTGAGCCAGTGGGTGTTGCCTGGGCGTGGAGACTGCAGGAGATGAGATGGGGCAGGCCAGAGCTCAGTGGCCAGGCTTGGTGCTACGTGGTCGGCCTGGTTTTCCCCACGTTGCCTTCCCTGCATAGCGTAATGAATGGCTTCCTACTGGTCTGTGGCCGTGGCCCCAGCTTAAAGAGTATACTTACCAAGGCCCAGAATACACACCCCAGTCAGCCAGCCAGCCAGCCAGCCTGTGTCCTGGCCTCTGAATACTCCCAACCACCAGTCCACCTGCTGCAGACTGGCTCAGTCTCTCATTGGCAAATCAGCCAAAGTGAAAAGAACGATTTAATCTTCACTGGGAAACTTCTTGTTTTCCAGTCCAGAGACCAGAGGTCACGTGCCAGGAAGGACGCTCCTCCAGAGTAAGCAGCATGTTGACCTGTTAAAGGATTCTTTGGATCTTTACTGGAGAAGTAGCAACATCAAAAGGGACAACGCTGACCATCTTGTCATTTAGGTTGAGGCACTAGTGGTTGGTGGAATTGCTGTGTAGGATTAACATGTTCACATCCCTGGCTGGTTGACTCAGGCCCCGTTTACACGACAACGTTTCCAGTGGAAACTGTGTCGTTTTGATGCGTTTCGGCCTCCCGTTTACATGAGAATGGAGTGAAAACAATACTTTTTGGAAACTGCCTCCAGAATGGAGCGTTTC
>JASGAU010348629.1:4274-14526 GCA_030220045.1 Australoheros facetus
TCAGCTGCTTTGGTGTTCATGAAATTACCAACAGGTGGACTAGAGGGGCAACAATGACACAACCCCCAAACAGGAATGGTTTCACGGGTGGTACTGGTTTTCACTAGTTCTGCATTTGGCTAGGGTCAGTGTCACTGCTGGTAGCATGAGGCGATACCTGGACCCTACAGAAGCTGCACAGGTAGTCCAACTCCTCCAGGATGGCACATCAATACATGCCATTGCCAGAAGGTTTGCTGTGTCTCTCAGCACAGTCTCAGAGCATGGAGGAGGTTCCAGGAGACAGACAGTTACTCTAGGAGAGCTGGACAGGGCTGTAGAAGGTTCTTAACCCATCAGCATGATCAGGATTTGCTCCTTTGTGCAAGGAGGAACAGGATGAGCCCTGCAGAGCTACAACATGACCTCCAGCAGCCACTGGTGTGAATGGCTCTGACCAAACACTCAGAAACAGACTTCATGAGGGTGGCCTGAGAGCCCGACGTCCTCTAGTGGGCACTGTGCTCACTGCCGGCACCGTGGAGCCTGATTAGTATTTACCATAGAATACCAGAACTGGCAGGTCCAATACTGGAGCCCTGTTCTTTTCACAGATGAGAGCAGGTTCACCTGATCATGTGACAGACGTGAAAGGGTCTGGAGAAGTCGTGGAGAATGTTATGCTGCCTGTAACATCGTTCAGCATGACCGGTTTGGTGGTGAGTCAAAGATGGTCTGGGGAGGCATATCCATGGAGGGACATACAGACCTCTACAGGGTAGGCAACGGCACCCTGACTGCCATCAGGTATCAGGATGAAATCCTTGGACCCACTGTCAGACCCTACGCTGGTGCAGTTGGTCCTGGGTTCCTCCTGGTGCACCACAACGCCCGCCCTCATGTGGTGAGAGTATGCAGGCAGTTCCTGGAGGATGGAGTTGATAGCATTGACTGGCCCCCACGCTCGCTTGACCTAAATCCAACAGAACGCTACCGGGACATTATGTTTCAGTCCATCTGAAGCTGCCAGGTTGCACCTCAGGCTGTCCAGCAGCTCAGTGATGCCCTGGTCCAGATCTGGGAGGAGATCCTCCAGGACACCAACCATCATCTCATTAGGAACCCCGATGCTGTCAGGCTGCATACTAGCAGGTGGGGGCCAAACAAATTACTGAGGACCACTTTGAGATGCTGCAGTGAAATATCAGTAAAATGTTCCAGCTGCTGCATCATTTTATCACTTTCATGGTGTCTTTAAATTCAGCCTCTGCAGGTTCATCATTTTCATTTCCATCAAATGATGTGGCATCCTTTCATTCCTAACACATTATCCAGTCCATAGCAGTGTAGATATGCAGCATGTGATCCTTTTAAGGTTTTTTGTGCACTGTATGTTTTATACTGTTTCTGACTGGAGGAATAAGACCTGTTCCATCTGTCCTCAGCCTCCTCCTCCTGCTGCTGTGATTCTAAATAGTTTTGAGTGGTAGAGAATTCAGAGAAACTGTTAGATTCATCGTGAGGCAGGGAGATGACTGTGAGGATTAGTTTCTGGCAGCTGAAACCAGCTGAAACCACTCGCTTAGCTCCAGCATGAATGAAATGAGCTGGACTCTCAGCCAGCAGTCGTGTATGTGTGTCGGCGAGGCATCGTGACCGTTTCTGTTTCTACTCGTATCCACTGCCCACTGAGGAAGAGGAGGAGAGTAAGGGAGGGAGGGGCAAGCTTCAGGTTGAGGAGGAGAGCGGGCAGAGACAGCAGCGTGGGCTGAATATCAGCGGAGGTGATTAAATGCTGCAGGACGAGACTTCTAGAAGCTCACCTGAGGTGCAGAGTTCTCCGCTTCAACTTTCACTGGCTGTAAGATCATTTTTCACAGTTTAAGGGAATTTTCACACCAAAATCAAATCCAGTGATTCTCCTTTTAGCCTGTGCCATTTACACAGACTGTTTTATTAGGCACCCAGTTATGGTGACATGAGCTCCAGGCTCTGCATCATCCAATCACCTTCAACTGCTGCAAGCTTCGATATGGACTTTCTCTCCCCCCACAGTGCCAGATTATAGACTATAGACTCCACAGCCAGTTATTCTTCTTCAGGCCCTTAGCTTTCACCTCCTAACCCTGTGTAACCCCACCTCTCCTCCCCTGTGAACATCTTGAACTTCTTGCACAGCACAGAACACACAGGGTAAAATACTGTAAGTACTTCCACCTGCCCAACACAGGCCAAAATACTAACATTGCATCATCAAAATGCAGAGTTCAGAAACCAATGATGGCCACATCCATGTTTTTTTTCTCCATACAGTCTGTGATGTTTGCTGGCTGCATAAAGCTCAGTAAAGAGAATATGATGAGATGATGAACCTGCTTGCTGCAAAGTGAAGTGAAGGAAAAGCAGGCATCTCTCAATCTCAAAAAATGTGAACTCATCAAAATAATACAGCCCAAACCCCCAAACACCAGAGGGAAACTGATGAATAAATCCTGCAGCCTGAGGTCTGCAGGACCAACCGAGACCAGAACAGGGGAAACAACATAACTGCACACCTGCTGTGATACACCTGATTACACGTTACCCTGCAAAGTTTGATACGAGTCTAAATCCTTTAACTTTCTAATTATTTCCAGGTTTACCTGAAAATCTGTTAGATTCAGGCCCACACTGTGCACTTGTACTGTATACTTCTCTTTATCCTATTGGTGTAAATGGGCCCTGACAAGTTGAAACATTTACACAGAAGTTGGACTTCTTTGAAGCGGTCAGTATTTTGTGCAGGCGTGCCGTCTTTTCTGCACATTTGTTTTGTTCTCTTAAAAGATGGAGTGGAGAGATGAGTCAGACACTCTTCAGTTCAACCACGCTGCCGGATCTCAGTGAGTGCGTAGGCGAATGAAGCGAGCAGTGTGTTGGCAGCGTGGTGGCAGATGGTCGGCGGGCGGACAACCTGAATCCATTCAGAGCTCAGACATGAATGAAGACGAGCAGATACACGGCACACCAATCAATACCTCCAGAAACAACAGAGAACAGCTCTGATTGTTCTTGTGTGGGTGTGAGGTTATTTTTTCCATTCATCTTTTCATTTATTTTACAAATACACTCAACAATCAGTTTATTATGTGCAGTCTCCTCTAGCAGCTCTGCTTTTATGAAGCTTCTAGTTTGATTTATGTTACTTGTGTACAAAGAGGGCAAAACCTCTGCACACTTTTCAGCACCTCATAATAAACACATCTAAAAAAAAAATGAAAAATTGCATATCTATACTGGACTGGGTAATGTGTTAGGAAGGAAAGGATGCCACAATATTTGGAAATGAAATGAGGCTGAATTCAAAGACACTCTGAAAATCAAAGTGAAAAATGATGCAGCAGGCTGGAATATTTTGCCAAAATAAATTACATTTGGTTTCCATGGGCCGCCCAGCAGATGAGTCAGATAAGCTGACACCTCAGCTATAAGACGTGTCACTTTCTCCTGACAGTTTAGGTGTTTTTCTCCATGAGAAACACAGAATTCCTTTCATTACTTTGTGTAGCTACAACAACAAAGTTTGCTTGACTCACCACCTCAGAACGAGCATGTCTGAGCAAACTCAGGTAAGCACTCTGGATGTTCCTCGTGACTATTTTACTTGTAATGTAAAATATATAGAAGAATAAAAACATTACATCCCTAAACATGGCAACAAATGGGACTTGTGACGTGACAGTAATTACCACATCAGCTGTTGTGGTTTGTGAGCATCTGCAGCCTGATGAGGCTCTGACTGTGCTGAAGTCTTCCTCAGTGAAGACGAGTTTTAGATGCTGACAGGCTGAAATACGCATGTGCACCCTGCCACCTCTGCAGACTGGAACAATCACCACTCAGTTACCTCAGACTCCTCTGATTTTTAATACATTTGTATATTTGCTTTGATGAAGACTCATTTTTGTTCTGAATGAAGATGACGCTTCTGCAGCTCATTTAATTTTATATGTCATAAATCGTTTTGGTACTTTCACAATCAAAAGCCAACAGTGATGAAACAGAAGATTTCTCATATAAAAATATAGTTCTCTCTTTTAGGGAAGGAGCAGCCAAGCAAGTGTGTTCACCTGACATGACAGGAAGTTCAGTCTTTGTCTCCTCGTATCTGAACCTGTGAGGAGGAATGTCAGTGGTGGAGATATGCTCGAGGTAATAGTCTGTATCCTGCAAAGCGAAACATCTGGGGTCAGAGGTCAGGGATCCTGAGGCATCATACTCTTCCTGTTTCGGACCTCAACCACTTCCTTCCTCTCCTTTAGGAAGTTTCCGAAGGCTTCGCTCTCCTTGCTCTCCTCCGTAACTGAAAAACAGAAAATTCAGTTTATTTCCTGCACAAAGACAAAAACATGCTCTGATTTTTACCGATTTGTTCGGGCTCAAGCCGCTGAGTACCGACTGGCTCATGTCTGAATGTTTACGAAATGTCCGGCTTTTTAAAAATACTGATCGGCTCCAAACGCCACATATTCTGGAAGTTTAATTCACGCCATATCAACGCAGTGAGACTGTGTTCTCTCACAGGGTAAACTTATTTCCTCACCGCTGTGGTCGATGTCGTCCGTGTCGCTGTCCACCTCCTCCTCGTCATCTTCGTCAGGATTACCGCGTGTCATGAGGAGGTCACTGGGTCCGGCGATGTCAGCTTCCTCTGCAGACAGGAAGTCAGTCGGCCAGTTAGAACATTAAGTATGTAGTACAATAACCGAGCTGAGTGGAGCGGCCGGCGGCTCTACCTGTGGACGGCGTGCTCGTCATGTCCACAGCTCCCAGGTCCTTCCTGAGCCTCTCCAGCTGCTCCTGCTGCTTCTTGCCCTGAGCTTCAGCCTGGAGGGCAGGAAGTCAGCTTATACACGGAGATACATGAAGGCGGAGACACTGGAAAAAAAAAAGAACTAACCACTCACCAGTTGTTTGCGGAGTCGTTCATACTCAGGTCGATAGTCCCTGAGGAAGCAGGAGGAAGACTTCATGTTATCACACCAACTCGTTACCTCCGTGAAAACAGAACCCAACCCTCAGTGTCGGGCGCTATGATTGGTTTTTACTGGGAAATAGCTGTCCTGCTACAGCTAAGTGTGGTCAAGCCCTTCATGTGGCCTCTAAGCTATGTGAAAACACTGACCTATGTTTATTAATTTGTTCTGTAAACGTACATATTAAACACACTAAGAGTGCATTTTCAGATACATCATTAATATTTTAGCTGTTTAACCACTAGTTCAATGTGTTTTAAAGCTATTATATAGCTAATATGTTTACTGCAGAAGACAGCAGAGGCTTATGGTCTTTGCCTGGAACTTATCTGTGGGGGCATTTATGGTTATGTGGTGCCCTCTAGTGTCTGATACCACGCATAGCAGCCTCATGTGAAATTAGCTGAAATGATTCAGTGCTCGTCTATTTTTTCTGTTCTTGTTTACTATAGACTGCACTCAGCTACATGACAGATTTCAAAGTGACCTTTAATCTCTTTGCCATCCGTTATTACAGTGGGTAGCAGCATTTTAACCTATATGACTTCAACAGGTACGACCTTCATCAGATAAAGTAGCTGAGGAAGGAGGACAATAAAACTCAGGATTTTCACAACTGCAGTCTTAGATTAAAGGAAAAAAACTTCACACATTTATGTCGAAAAAAAGACCAAATTAAACTGTAGGGTTTGTTTTAAGCATACTACACTGGCTCTCACACACTTGCAAAAGGAGACATATGGATTCTCAGTAAAAGCAGAAATAATGTTGTTTAATCATCTCAGTGACCTCACCCCCAGTCATGGGCGAGTCATCCCCCCTCACATCCTTTCTCCCCAGACTCTGCTTCCACTACAGAAGGTGTGTCAGTGGGATTTAGGAGGTATTCCTTCCACCACCCGACTGTATCCTCAGTCAGCAGCGCCCCACCTGCACTATACATCGTGTGCACAAAGCCCCACTTTCCCTTATGAGTCGCCTGACTCTTAGCCAGAATTGCTTCAAGGCAGTCCCAAAGGCTTTTCCATGGCCTGACCAAACTCCTCCCACACCTGAGTTTTTGCTTCAGCCACCACCTGAGTCACATTCCACTTGTGACTCAATCAATAATGATTTTATAGCAAAGTTTATACATAGTCTGTTCACATGTAGTTTGTATCATTCTCTTAGACATTCATTTAGTGCTGTCACCAACCTTAAAGTCAAATATTTGACTCAAATGATGTCAGACAAGTTTTTTGCTGGTTATTCTGATGCTTTGTGCTAACAATGCTAACCCCATTGTTTACCCCCCAGTGAAAAGTGCCTAAATCATTCACAGTGGTTGTATAGAGTCCCATCAGTCTTATGAGTGGTTCTAACTCACCTCTCGTACTCCTTGGCAGCATCCTCCACCTGAACAAACAGCTCATCTAATCCAGTTCCTGTCACTGCAGACACGCCCACCACCTGCAGGTGTGAAAATGACCCTGAGACTTTGCTTTTATTGTTTGCTTAACTTTTAGTTATCGAACCTGCTCTGATCAATCAGTGGGTGACATGGGGTGCCATGTCCATCTTTTACATACAGTCTATCCACAAACTGAAGCAGTTAATTGAAATCAGCACTCCATCATGTCTGAAAGCATAACCTGAAAATTCTCTCTGTATATGTCAAACAATGTTAAAAGTTTGGGTTGTAAGGATTTGCCAGGGGTCCAGGTTTTCAGCCCCTCTCACCCTCAGGTTGGTGTAGAACTCGTCCAGCACGAGGCTCATGGAGCGTGTCAGGTTGCTCACATATGAGGTTTCCTGGTTCAGAGCGTCCTGGAAGACCTCAAAGTCCTGCATCCACTCCACTGCAAAGCTGTGGTCAATGATGTCGGTCTGAAAGAAGAAGAAGAAAATTACAAACAACAGAAAAACACACAGTCCAGCACGAGCCGGCAGCATGCTAAGCGTCCTCACCTTGTTCATGGCCACAATGAAGGGCAGCTTGGTCTTATAGAGGATACTGAAAGACACAAAGATCTGCAGAGTTCAGATCAGATCTGCTGATGGTTTTGGATGGATACTTCCCCACACACAGACTTTCCTCTGATGAGATACTCAGGTTTACTTGGTGACTCATTTCAGGTGAGAAATCAAGGCATTCTGTTAAATCGACAATCCTCTCAGTTTTAGGCTTCAATTATGCTTCTGCGTAGGGTCTTTGAGGGGCGTAAGCACATAACTAGAAACCCCTCTGAACCCTACGTGGTAACACAATCCTTGCTGCGTTGACCAGTTTCTCGCAAGGTGCACATCATGTTACGTCGCAGGTTACCGTGTAGGGTTCAGAGGGGATTTCTGGTTACAATGCAGAAGCATAATTCTGGCCGACAGGATGACAAGTTGCTGCTGAAGTGTCCTTTGTGTCATTGAAATAGCTCTCCAGAGAACTGTTCATCCTGTAGTTGGACTCCAGCTACAGTTCCACCGTCTTGGACTGCAGCTGGTGAAGAACTGGTCCGTGTGCTGCTACGCTGAGCTCGCTAAGGCTGCAGACTACAGCGAGGACTATGGTGACCAACTGCGGTCGAAGGAAATGGAGCTGGAGTCCGACTGCAGGATAGGGGCTAACCAGAGGAGCAGGTGCTGTAAACCAGACCTTTTAGTTCCCACATTTTCTTTTCTCACAGACTCACCGCTGCTCATAGAAATGACAGAAACATTAAAATAAATTTCACATGGTGGCTGTCTGGTACCTGCAGGCGTACAGCATGTTGGACATGAAGGTGACAGGGTTGACGCTGCGGGATGTGTCCATGACGTAGATCACCACACAGGGGAAGGATGATGCCTAAAAATGCACAAGGACGCGGGCTGTAAACAGTCTGCCTTTGCTGATAACAACATAAAAATCCAGCGAGCACCCACCAGAGCTTCAGTGATGATGGTTCCAGACGCTGACCAGGTGAAGACTTCAATCTGACCTGGAGTGTCAATCAGTACATACCTGCAACAGTACGCAAGAGACTTTACTCTGCACACATATATAAACACAATCAGAGAGCACTTTACTACAGACACCTGCTTATTCATACAATTATCCACACACAGGAAGCTGCTGTAAGGCCGCCATAAGGACACTGCTGCCCTCAGTCTTTAAAACATCACTTTTTCTTGATGTAAGCAGGTGGATACTGACCGGTGATTCTGCCGCTTCTTCTCGATGAACTGCATCACCTGAAGAAAAACAAAGTTAGGATCAGAACACCTTGCCTGGAGGGTCATACAGCGAGACATCTGAGTTTGGAACGGGACTAAAATTCTCTTTGGTGAGTAAAACTTGTACTGACGACGTGTTTCTGCCCATTCTGGACTAAAATGAGACTCTTGGAGCATTCATCAGCTTCTGGAAGTGAAGGCTCTTCTTTCTGGCTTCACTCTTTAAATCTGCTCTTTAGACCCGCCTCTTCCACTTGGTTTTTGACCCAGTTTGAGATGTTGATTTTTACTTATTTATTTAATCTATTTATTTTATTTTTATTGTTTAACTCATTTTTACTTGTGTATTTTATTGATGCTTTTATTTTGTGTTTTAATTTTCTTTCTATTGTATTTTCTCTTGTGCTGTGTGTTTTGTTCCCATGTTCAGCACTTTGGTCAGTGGTTGCTGTTTTTAAAGTTGGCTTGGCATTCACAGTAAATGAGAGGCAACATCGCCACCATCAGGCCAAGCTAGAGCATTAACAAAGAAAACCTGCTTGAAGAAAACCACAGAACACAGAGCTTCGCTGACATTAACAGGGGTCGTGTTGGTTAATGAAACAGGATGAGTGCTCCTCTCTCATGTGTTGTCTTGAGATTTGTGATTCACCTGATCAAAACGGGTGGCGAACAGGTTTAGTGATGTCACAATGCCTCCGTTGGGTCCGAGGCCGTACTGCTTCATCACCTCCTTGTAGTTCACGGTGTCCCTGATGTCTGAAGCCAGAGGACGGACACCACAGGTGAAAGCTTATTTGCCTTTGAATACATGCTGTGATTTCTCAAAGCATTTACATTCTTCTTTATGTTAAAAGTAGGTTACTCTGCAATAATTTTACTGCTAAGTCCAATTTAACATTAAATGGGACTGTAAGGATTTAACGCAGTTCTCTAAATCCAACATCACACTCTGCGATGCAAGTTTTGCTTTAAGAAACACATTTAAACCTGTGAGCATAAACGTAAACACTGATGTTAAATGGAGACACGGTCCAACTCTGTTATGTATACGTACTGTCCAGCAAATAGACCGATCCTTACCGATGTTTGCGGGGAAGGGGACCTCATGGACGGCTGGGTCCAGGTTGATAACATATGGCGGAGCTTTGAGGGAGTGAAGATGAGCCGTCAGCCTCTGCAGGAAACAGAAGCACACTCAGATACACCGCTCACTTCTCTAAGCCGAAGATGCTGCATGTTTCACAACAGAGACAAACATGAGGAGGAAATGTTCTGAGTGTCTCTGCGGACATTAATGCCCACTCTGTTTGTTCACCCAGCTTTCATCTTTGAGCTCAGAATGAGTGAGCAGTGATGGTCAGGGAGGCCGAGCAGAAAATGGAAAGTCTATTTGCTGTTTTTAGGATTTTACATGATGCCCGTTTTCATGCCATCATGTAAAATCCCCCAGACTACAGAAAAGCTTCTATCCAAACACCATCAAAGTCCTGAACCGTCTCACAACTCTGTGCAACATTACTAAAGACTGTCAAACAGATGTGACTGATATTCATCTGCAAGGGAGATTCACAAATCTCAGCAGTATCCACAAACATGCAATAAAATATGAATAAACACAAACAAATAATTTCACAATATAAAAGTTTAAAATTCAAGTGTAATTTTTGAATGAGAACTTTCAAAAGTACAGACCAACGACAGCTTATGGTGCACAGTGAGTATTGTGTATTTTAACTTATTTAATCTTACTTATATATTGTCTTACCTGTATGCAACGCTCAGAGATGCTCTGAATCTCACTGCACACCCGTACAATGACAAAGGCATTCTGTTGTATTTACTGAATCATACACAAACATTTACAATAATCTCTTTGTTTTCTTTTTAAAAGAGCTCATCTGTGCTGTTATATTGTAGTGATCTGACTGCAGGCCGTTTCCTAAACTGCAGCTCCGGTCGCACCTAATCCCGCAGAGCTGAAACCAAACGGCATAATTTCTCCTCAATAAATGCATTTTTTTTTTTTAAATGCTTATTTTTGGGTTAGGGTTAGACTGGTTTGGGGG
>JASGAU010348630.1:0-20015 GCA_030220045.1 Australoheros facetus
TTAAATTGGTTTGATGTTCCGAAACACTTAAGTGTGACAAACATGCAAAAAAACAGGAAATGAGGAAGGGGGCAAACACTTTTTCACACCACTGTAAGATACAGTAATACATTGTTAATCGGGAATACATGCTAATAAATTTGGTGGCATCTGCATCAGATCCTGTGCCAAGAGGGCAAACCTCATCTTAGTAACAATCAGATTATGTATAAACATGAACTGGAGTAAACAACTAGATAATGTGGACTCATTTATTCACTGACAGACAGATGCTGTGTAGTACACTGTATTTTTTTTTTTTTATGAAACAAGATAATCTGGTTAATTTTCTCAAATTAAGCAAGGTTAATCGTTTATTTATCTAATTTCAAGTTGAATGGTAGTCCTTGTGGTACGCCCAAAAAACAAACAAACAAAAAGTTTACTGCCTCCACAAGTACCCTGAAGCATTTCAAAACATACTTCTCCAAGGACTTTTATTATACCCATTCCTTCATACTGACAGAGGTATGACTATCTTCTTGCCTCCCTAATTTTTAGACTGATGTTCACATGCACAGATGGAATTACAGGTGCTAATGATTTTGTTTTCTTGATTTTTCAGTCTTTATCTGCTTTAAGGCACTTTCTAACATTATCTATACTATGATCTGACTGATAGTTTTTAATCAACGCTACATGAAAAAGCATTTTATTGCATTGCTACTAACCCCAGCCAAGTCCACTGTTATTCTCATTTCCCTGCCTTAATGTCTTTAATCAATGTGTAATATAAAGTAACATTAACTTGAGAAACTCTGATGTCTTAAAAATAGAAAGGTGTATTGTTAGTCAATAGGAAGTCAGTTCTGTCTTATGTGAGACTACAGGCCTGAAAGCACTTTTAGTGAATCTATATTTATTGTATGAACAATGACAGATAATGATGGCAATTAGACTGAGAGAAAATGAAATTAATATTGTTAACTCATTAACCGGTTAACGACATATGTCAACAGTATTGTTGCACATGTGAACCAGGTGCAGACAGCTGATATACTGATAATCAGTTAATTAGAGTCCTTAGTGAACTCTGTAAAACATACCAATGCTGTTAAGACTTATACCCAATGACTGTGTTGTACCATCTCTATAAATGACAGAGGTGAGGTTAACATGAAAGTACAAGCGGTCGGAGGCAATACTGTTGGTTATTAAAAGTTTGTCAAGTGCTGAGGTGTCCTAGAGCAAGACAATGATTCAATACCACCTGCAGAGAATCTTCATTGAACTGAAATGTTCCTCTCTGGGGTTAATTACAGGAGGTGTTGCCATATCATCATCATCACTTAATTACGAGCCTATAGAGAAGAATGCAGGGCACTTTGGTAATATATGTAGAGAAAAGATGCAGGTTCATGGATACTAGTCTTTCTGTATACACTTCAGGAAAGCACCTACAGTTTGACATGTGTCTAATGTCCTGACCTGATCTATCAACTAAACTATGAAAGTAAAACAAAAAGATGCTCCATCAGTCTGTTGTAATCTGTATGTTGCATCCTTCTGACAGGAATCTGTGGACCATCATTTCTCATTTGCCTTTGATGTTCCTGTATGTATACAATGTAAAGGTATATGTACATTAAGGTTTAGAGCAGAGTGTCAAGAGTCTATTTTGGCATATGTTGTAGGTAACGTACTTGCTACTGAGAAGTTATTTAGGGGGTAGGGCAGGTCAGCATCCTGAGGTTTCTCTTTGTAGCCGATGAAAGAGCCGTCTGTCTTCAGCAGGAAGTAGCGTGGTCGCCAGTTCTTTATGTATTCACCTGGAAGGAAAGACGAACACAATCAGAAAAAACTAATTAGGAGTTCTTCAATAAAATACTTGGTGCACACGCAACTTAAATTAGATCAGATTCAGAGGAAACAGTGATGCTGATGCAATAGTGCAGTCAGGGGTTGTGATGATTACTTTAATCATCATGATATATGGATAGTCGCATTAACAACAACAACAATTATGATGGATTTTAAATACAGATTTTATTCCCTGGACAGTTAAGAGCCTGTCCGCTCAACTCTCATCTGTCCAAGGGATGTCACACACATACACGCTGCAGTGTTACACAAACACATATACACACAGCATCTCTACGGCTCCCACAGCGCTTGCCAGATTCAGATCGGATTATCATGTAAAAAATGACAAAAACATGTTTACCAGTGCAGAACTCAAACTATCCATGCCAGAAACATCATCTGGCTGATACATGGGCAGGTGTTGAGGTGATGACCCTTCTACCAAATACTCACATGCACACACACACACACACTGTGCACACAAATCTACACAAACCACTGGTCACTAGAAGAGAAGGAACAAGAGACAGATAAGATGAGATAAGATGAGATGAGGGGACATGAGATAAGATTGCGCATAGAAAATAACCCTTCTTAGACAGCCATCGCTGTCTAAGCAACAAATAAAAACATCTGCTGAGCAGCTGGTGACAGAGTTTTACCCAACTGGCTGGCACAGACTGACGCAAAGGTGGCACCACAGCTTTATCAGATGACCCGCTGCAGGATTACAGGAGTGTCAAGCACTTCCACACTACAGAGGCGGATAACGCTTACTGGAAAACAGCATGGATACACACATGGATTAAAGTGCACATGTGCAGATTTACACAAAGTTGGACAAGCACAAAGAGTGCAAAGACAGGACGAGATGGGAGCTGTGTCTCAGTTTGTAATTTTAAGAAGCAGAAACCTCAACGCCTTTAAATTAACTAGCCAATACGTTTACATTTTTACACAGCCTGTGCAGATAACAATAAAGATGCATATGCGTAGAAACACTCATAGCTGTCACACAAAGCTCAGTAACAGTTCTGATCACCTTGCTTCAGCTAATTCACTAGGAGAGGAGAACAGACAGAGCTTATATATGTGTGTGTGTGTTCTATTTGCGACATCCATTTAAAGCGGAAATGACAGCAGGCCGTGCTCGTTAACACATCGCGGAAAAACACCTGCTCCGCTGAAGGAACCATGCGACTACGGGCCCTGCCGGTACCTCTGGGCGCTGATGGTGGTAGAGGTGCATGTGTGTGTGTGTGTGTGTGTGTGTGTGTGTGTGTGTGTGTGTGTGTGTGTGTGTGTGTGTGTGTCACACAGGGGAGCAGTCGCGACTGATCTGAACCACCACAAAGACAGACAGACACATAAAATGTTGGTGGGTGCCAGTGCGTCATCAGGGCTACCAAATCACACCTCTCCTCTCCTCTCCCAGTCTCTATTTTTCTCTTTTTCACAAATCCACCCACTCACTCCTCCTTTCCTATTGCCTTCTCCTGTTCTTTCAGAAACAAAGCATATTCTTTGAATCACTTGCTACTGATAAACAGAGTGCTGTGAGAGGGGCTGAATGGGAGGGGTGGAGAGAGGCATACGGAAGATGAAGGAAAAATTAATAAAGAAAGCAAGGCAAAAAAAAATGGTGGTGGGGGGAAGAGTAGATTATAAGCAAGCAAAAAGAGAATATCTCATTATTCTGGCCAAACAATAACAGATAATCAGGCATAGAAAAAGATAATAAATATTTAATGAGGTTCGTGGTTAATCAATTCAGCATTTTGTTGTACTTTGAGGGTTTCGCTTCCCTGGAGCAGGAATGAATGTTTCTTTCATTACTACTTTGTGAATAAATGTAGGTGAAAAAAATCACTAGATTTTATAAACAACACATGGTTTAAAAAGTCCAGAAAATATTATCTAAGACAATAAAGTCCTGCGATAAATACTGAAGGTTATAATGTTTAATGCCTGTAGAGACTGTGACTGGAAAACTTTATGATGAAGTTTTCTCTTCTGTAACTGTGCTTAGCAGTGACAATACAGTGACCCTGATTTGTATCAGAGTCACTGTATTGAAAGATTAATTCAGAGGTTCTGATCTATCTAATGAATGAAAGAAACTTAAAGTGAAACTCTAGTTAACTTCAAACTGGATTAAGAAAGAGCTGGATTGACTTTCAAAAGACAAAGATACAGTAAAAATTGAATTAAATACAGATGGTTATAATGTTCATTGTTTGTAGTGATTGGACATATCATGATTCATCTTTATGGAACACTTCTAAACCTGGGCTGTCAAACTGGCACAGGGGCAGAATCAGCCCACCAAAGAGTCCAGTCCCACTAATTAGATGGCTTTGCAAAGTGTAAAAATTGCAGGGAAGTTGATTAATTTTTTTTCAGTAAAATGTACTATTATTCCAGGAGCAGTGATGACAGAATTATTAAACTGAAATGAAAATGTAATCATAAAGATTAAAATACTATCGCTGGTTAGGTCCATAATCTATGGACATGATGGTTTTGTGCTTTTGCAGCTTCATTGTGACTTGCTCTGCACATGCCATGAGATATCTCAGGGTGTTTATCCAAGTTATTGTAGGTAGCAAGTGTTCTAGTCCATTCTTGCATGCTGCAGAAGAAGAATAAGGATGCCCACAAGCACAGGAAGACTACACATGGCACAGCAAAAATTAAACATGGAAGATGGTGATTAGCATGGCTGCCGCAACAACTCCACCCCGACTCAGTTGGGGTCGGGGTTGAGCTTACTAAGCTTTCTTTTATTGACAAGAGTTGGGTATGGAAATACTTTGCGTTGTTATCCTGAAATACACATCATCATTTTGTCTGAAGCAGCTGGCATTGCTGTTGTGTAATCAACTTTGTTACATAGAATAAAATGTTTGCAATAAAAACTAAACTGTACAGTCCAACTGAAGACATTTAACCGATCCTTCTCGCCAGGCCTAGATAGCATATAACATTATGCAAATGCTGACACTAATGTACTGGATGGAACCTTGTAGTAATTTTACTACAATACTCAGCAACCATTCCAAGAATTCAGTCTTGGGATGTTTACAGTTTAAACAAACTGTAAATAAAAAGACTTTTTATTAAAGGACTTTATGTTTAAGTACATGGGGTAATCATTTTGGTTTTTATACCATGGTAGCAAATTGGGTATTAAGAATTAAATATTTCTACTGGTTCTGGTATCAAGACACACAAAATGAGTTTGGCACTGCGGATCTAAACCATCTTTGTAAAGATGCTTGTGTAACTGTATTCAACTCTTATAGATATACAGTACCAGTCAAAAGTTTGAACACACTCACCCATTCATATGAATAGGTGAGTGACTTTTGACTGGTACTGTATGTGAGCAGTTCAGAGGTTTATCTGTTCCAGCTGTGAGCTTAAAAGGGAATGGAAGTGGAAACTGATCATCTGGAAAAAAGAAACTCTACTTAACTTCAAAATGGATTGAAAAAGAGATGGATTAACTGTCAAAATGGATGAAGATAAAGAGAAAGTTATACTGATAAAACTATTATAAACTGGCAGCGATGGCTGGCCTGCCGGTCCAAATCCAGTCATTTCTATGAGTCAGTTTCTAGATGAGGTGTCCAACCAATGGAAGCCTGTGGTTGGCCACTTCATCCCTCAGCTGTCCAGTACAACTGAAAACATTTAAGCGATCCTTCTGGCCAGGCCTAGACAGTGTGTACATGAGTGTGTGTGAGTCTGTGAGTGTGTTTTTCTGTGTGTACATGTCCACTGGGGGGCGGGGGAGGGGGCAGCCAGGGGTGGCACAGACGGCGAGAGAGGAGATGGACAGTTGTCCACACACGCTGTTCCAAACAAACACAGGCGCGCGCATGCACACACACACACACACACACACACACACACACACACACACACACACACACACGCAGACTAAAACAATTCTGCTCTGACCGATCCAATTCACTGTATGATCCAATGCTGTTCTGTCAAGCTATCCCGTCTTGGCCCTGCCTGTAATGAGTCCAGCGAGCTCTCCCACTCTGGACAGCTTGTCTGGGGAGCCACATGTCTCTAGCTTGGACTGCTGGAGAAAACAGAACAGCCGGTCTCCTTCCCACACCATCTCCCTCGAACTCCTCACTTCAGTTTCATTTAGTTTTCTGCACAACTTTACTTTTCCCTTAAGGCCAATTAGTAAATACTACACTACACAGTGCTTAAAACAACAGGAGTCTCTTGTTTCTTGTTAGAACGACAGGGTATCAGTAAAAAAGGAGAACGTGGGAGATCTGAAGGATCTAAGGAACAGAGGATGTTTAGGAGAATGGGATAAACCATTCTGAAGTATATACAAATTGCTTCAAAAAGCTGACAAAATATAGACTTCAGCATGAGTGCTAAAGTGCTCTTTTCCATATAATTACAAATAAGCGGTTGCATATTCATACATTTATTCCTGTTCCCTTTACTTTTACTGCTGGGAAAATATTAAATAAAAGTGTAACACTGACTCCGAACAGTCTACAATAAACATAAAAATCAAACTAGACTCTTTAAAAGTAATTTTGGAATTTCTAGGAGAAATAAACCTCGTTGGCACCTCCTCCAGTTGCAGCTTGTGGATTTAGCAGAAAGAGGCAGAGATGAATCAGCTGTGACTGTGTCCGTTCCAAGCTTTCTGATTGGACAATTACAACAATGCACTCGCTAACTGTCACTCAATTAGCAGACTGATTAACTATTCATTTCAGGGAGGAGGGAAGAAGGGGAGAGAATCAGTGAGAGAAATGTAAAGAGGATAAAATGGGGAGACAGGTACAAATGACAAAGCTGAAATTCAGCCAGCAAAACAGAAATGAGACACACAAACTTGCACAAACTTCTTTACATCTCTCCCCATCTCTCCGTTTCACACTGGCTCCTTAAGGACATCAGTACACCTCTGCTCCCCTGATTTAACCACATTTTAGCTGAGAACACGACAGACGAAAAATCAGGAAAAGCTTTGATGACAATTAAATAAATAAGTCCATAACTATGTGAGCTCACCAGCCATTTGTTAATCAACCCAAACAGGGATTTAATTTAATGCTTTGGCCGAGGCTAGAGCTGATATGCAGATGGTGCAGAGACGGGGCTGTGTGACTGGCACTCTGGGAGCTGGAGAGGTGGTGGGTGGTGGTGTATAGAGGTAGGGAGAGGCGGGGAAGAGGATGGAGGAAAATTTCTGTCACGTTCCAGCACATACACAGCAGCTCACCAGCAGAAAAAGGAACGTCTGGCCACATAACACCAACCACGCTCACTTGCATATAACAAGGTTTGACTGTAGTCAGATTTATTACAGATTTTTTTTTTAATTAATTGGTTTTTATTTCTTTTTTGCCTTGAATTTTTGCTTTTAATGCAGGTTAGTTTCAATTCGTTTCCAGATCAGGTTTCCTTGTTCCAGTTTAGGCTTTTTGTCTGAAAATGTATAGTATAACATCTGCACCAATACATCCTCATACATGATGTGCTGAGAAATGTGACAAGACTAAAAGTAAAGAATTTTTCCCTTTATTTTTATTTTATTTATTTATTTTTTGTTTAGTAAAACTTTTTTTTTTAATTTCAGCTTAAAATATTTTTTTAGTGTTTGGTTTGTGTTTAGTTAACTAGAATAACCCTGGCTGTAACAGGAAAAAATAAAATAGCCAAGACAGTTGGAAAGCAGTTCTTTTCTTTTCTTTTATTAATCAGACTATGAATGAATTTACTGAAAATAAAAAAATATGCACAAAAGCAAAAAAAATTTATCTTACTTGCAGTGTTTAATATTTAAAAAGCATTAAATGCAAGAATGTTAGTTATTCGCAGTTAAGTTATAATAGCATTTAAGTTGGTTAAGTTATAGTAGGTGGACAGGGAAGTATTGGTTTGTCAGGAGTTCAATGAAGCACCATGAAATAACAGTCAAACTGACAGGTGGGCTTTGAGCTTACCTCTTTACAGACAAATTAAACATACCTTAGAAGGCAGTGTTTGGAGGAGTTTATCATGTCTATGTGAGTGTGGAGAAGGAAAACTAATAGGAATAAGCTAAACATCAGGCACCAAACGTGTGCAAAGTAAATGAAAAGGGGGGAAAGTAACTGTGTGGTGACCACACAGAGAGAACTGCGGTATAAGAAAACTGGGAACTGTGCCACAAGACACTTGAAGAAGACATGTCACAGTATGTCCAATACATGCAGCTGCACAGGACGTTTACTGTTATTCTCTCTGGTTCAAAACAGCACAAAATTTTAGAATTATCTGAAGAGTCTACTCCATCATCCATGTGTGCATTTACTAGGAAATGCCTGTATGCATGACCTCGACCCCAGCAATTCTAACTCTAGTCTGCTCAGACATCTTAAGGCGAATCCAGGCTCTTCAAAGCCAATCCACTTATCATGCATTAGTCTCATTACCACATTGGGCTAGACTGGTGTTAGTGTGTGAGCATGTGCATGAATGCTTTAAAAGTTATGCTGCATGCTCCCTGTAAAACTAAGAAGGCATACAAGAATGGGGGTTGGTTCAGTTTGAAGCTGCAGCTGTATTTAAAGGTTTAGTGCTGGAGTAACTGTAGAAGCTTATAGCTCTGTCCATGGGGCGAGACTTCGTGGAGGTTGCAACAGTGTAAGGATGAAAAGGATGTCATGGTGAAGGGTGAGGGGAAATGTTGAGCAAGATACTGAGAGAAGGCTCTGTGTGTGTGTGTGTGTGTGTGTGTGTGTGTGTGTGTGTGTGTGTGTGTATGTGTGTGTGCATGTGATGGCAGTGATGGAAAGCTGGGACAGGGCAGGGCAGCCACAGGGTGACCAGATTGAGTGTAAACCCATGGGAGTATGTCCATCCCTTGGGGGCCAAGGAGATTTCACCCAGCCAGCTGCACACAGCCAGAGCCTCCTGGTAAGCTGTGCTGGGTGCACTTAGACACACACTCACACATGCATGCAGCCTTCCCTGGTGCCCCTCTGCTCCCCCAGCTGGTACAGAAGGAGGTACAGGCACATGCACTCTCTCTCTCTCTCACTCACACACACACACGCACCCACACACACACACACAGGCAACATACTGCAAATTCACAATATAGGAATACACTATTTCTTTTGGAATACATTGCCACTGCATTACAGAATTTGTACTGAAAACCCTTTATGTTTTTTTCTGACTTATTTTTCCCATGTAGTCCTTGTGAACTCTTCTGTAACCTTCTCCTGCAGTACCACTACAATCCAGCAGATGGTGGTGGCTCCCTGGAGCATGGTGGCCACTGCTGAGATGCTGACACAGAACTGGAGAATGACTGACAGACACAGTGCAGCCAAGGAGCTGCTCATTCTAATCCCCCTCACTGCACTGCTGTGGGGGGGNGGGTATGAGAGAATGGTATATATAAGATGGTAGCTCTGTGTTTATGTGTCAGTTGATGTCAGTTTGAAGCTGACTGAATGTCTACCTGCAGAAATAGACAATCTATGTGTGTGTGTTTTATACACAAGAAGTTATCCCTGTACATTCTTGGGGATGAGGGTCTGTTGCTTCCTAAAGCACCATAGGATTACTGCAGTGTTAGCATATTAGCATCTTAGCTGGAGGGCTGCTGCTCAACACCACCTGTGCCAGACAGGAGGCTTTGACTACCCAGCTATACAACCCCCCCACCCCCCCGCATGCACGCACACACACACGCGCACACTATGGACCACTGAAGGTCACTTCCATCAGGAAACTCAAGTCTTCACATCTTAATTCACTGCTCTAACCACTTTATCTGCATCTTTACATGCCATCTATCACATTTCTTTCTTCATTGTGGTTTATGTTTCATCAAAATATTGTGCAATTGATTTAACCCCATTTTTAACACATTAAATTCAAGATCAAAGTCTAGACAGTTGGTGTTTTTTGTGGCATTACGTAGTAAAGTTATGGGCAACAAACTACATTATCTATCATATCTATCTGCCAATACAAAGTTAATTGGAAGGGTTACAAACTTGAATTGAAGGCAGACATAATCAGTAGGAGGCAAGTTTTAGTTAAGACCTCCTAACTATATTAAGATGAGTTTTACAACTAGATAACAGAATTATGCCATCTTATTTTGGGATTGACACATGATGTGGTCTTGTTGCACTAATAAAATTATTCAACAGATAGTATTTGATGTTTAATACCAACACATGGAAGGTCTATTCTGAAATTATGAAACAAAGAAATGCCAGAAACCAAAATATTTCAGATGCCACATCACCTTTTAGAACCACAGATTCATGCAGACTGGGGTCCAGTTTTTATGTGATAAAAAAGGGTCATATTATGATTGATTTGCTATAGCAACGCCATGCGTTTATGTTCCCTAAATGAACACAACAATGAGACAAGCCCAGACGTGTCTAACAGCCAGAGCCATGTGTTCACCTCTGATGAAAGCGGTAAAGGTGGAAACAACAAACTTGTTTCACCACTTGAGGCAAAAAACACACTACGGAGAGCAACCAGGCTAGGAAGGCACCCCAGGAGGAGATACAAACAGCAGGTAATGTGCGGC
Source organism: Australoheros facetus (assembly GCA_030220045.1). Lineage (NCBI taxonomy): Eukaryota > Metazoa > Chordata > Actinopteri > Cichliformes > Cichlidae > Australoheros > Australoheros facetus. Next base: position 10,445 of record JASGAU010348630.1, read on the forward strand.
CTAAAAGTAATCAAATGGCTCAACCGAGCATCGTTGGAGCACTCGCTAGTTAAACTCCATATGACAGGAAGAGTAGAAGGTGGATGGAAATTACTGATGCAGTTACATACTGTGTGGCCAAGTATATGAAGCCAATCCAAATGGTGGAAAAGGAAGGCTTTAACCAACTGGTTAAAGAGCTCAAACCCAGGTTACAACATCCCAGACAGAAAATATTTTTCAATTTTAGTTTTATTATGTGACTGTATTGTGCAGGGCCTGTCACACACACCTACATCAAACCTTTTCTTTGTATCTCTGAAAGAGAACAGCTATGTAACACACACACACACACTTACACACACGCGCACACAAACACACACACACACACACACACAAAATACCCACAGAGGCTGCTGAACTGTAAAAAGTGTGAGGAGTTTTCTGATTTAATGATGTAATTCAAAGGGTTTTGAGATGCCCCATCTGCCCAGCTTGCCAGATTTTTATTCTGTGCTCTTCTGTTTGCAGAAATCAGTCCTGTGAAGAAGTACCATTAGTGGCAGGAGACACACCTGGGCCCAGAATGGCCTCCTGTACAGTAAATGAGGACTGGTTCAGTACAAATTCTTCTCCTTACACATTAAAAGTCTTCTGTTTTCAGTTTCAGCAATGAATAAGTACATCTCTACTTGAAACCGATTGGTGCTGAACTTTTGGGACTGGAATACAAGAAAAATTCACTCATTTGACAGTAATCTGCATTATCCTACCAATCAGATTTAGTTGCTCATTAACTGAAGCTGCCAGAACACTGTTTCAGATCGTCTCAGCCCACTTTAACCCCTGCTCTTGAGATATTTTCACTTTTTAATTCATAGCTTGTTTGTTACTGTCTAAAATGCTACAGTTTAAGTAGTTAAGCACATACTGAAGCTCAAATGATAGCATCATTAACGAGACAATCCAGGTTTAAATCCATAAATTATGTCAATATTCAAAACAGCTCAGTTAGATGGTCTGTTTCCCCTACATACATTTATATATATATCCACCCCCACACTGACAACTACCCAGGCAGCATGTCACTGAAAACAGGAAGACTGATCTGTTTGTACGTCTTCTCGCATAGCAAGAAGGTAAAATACAATCTGAGCTAACCAGAACAAAAATCCTTTGCATTCAAACACCCGATAACATTAGGAATGACATGCTGCGTGTGCTCAGAAAGCAGTGGATCCAATGAGATTAGGAAAGGCACACAGAGCCAATAAGCAGGCTAATCATATTGTACTGATTGCTGGTATATTGCCTCTCTATGTTCTCTCCTTGTGTGTTAGCATCATTCATTTCTTTATTTTTACATGACTGGCATCTACATTTAATGCAGATGTCAGTAATTAAATGCTGTGTACATATTTCTGTATGACTTTTAATAGAAATAAAATTTAAATCTTTAAAAATACATTAATAGGTGCTAAAGAGTTTCAAACAAAGCATTTACTTTTCTCAATTATTAATGTCACCTATTTTCAGTTAGTTCATGTCTGAGAGGTGCTGTTTACAAATGAAAATCATCATATTAATACCAAAGATAGCAGAATCTGACTAGCCATTACAGCAGGAAACTACTGATTTCAGCTGAATATCAGTATCAGCCCAGACTTGCCCCTGTATCACCATTCACCAATGTCCTTTGCTTTTTATCTGGGGTAAATGTTCAAATGATGAAGAAGTTAAAGATTTTAAAAGAGGTGAATTGTAAATAAGATTTTATTTGTTAGCCTGGAACAAAAAGATGAACAAAAGCAAAATCAAAACAGTGGAGAGAAAAAAAAACACTGGCAATTTTACAGTGGGTTGCATTTTTTCCCCCCATTCAATATTTGCTGTATTCATACTGTGCATTAACACTCAGAATTGCATTTCTTTGAGGTTCCCCATTTACATCTGACATTCATATTCATATCAAATTCTTATCCTGCTCCTTTGCCTCATTGGATGTAAAACCATCCAATCAGGGGAACAGAGTAACACAGCTGGACCAATCAGTCAGTGAGAATAGCTTGCCATCAGAAATAGTTGGGGAGGGTCAGGAGACAGACACAGCTGTCTAAGTATTGCCCACAACAGACACAAGGGGGGTATGCGTGCGCGCGTGTGTGTGTGTGGTGGTGAAGCCCAATCCTGTCCAGTTAAGCAGTGGTGAACAGGTGCAAAGCTTTGTGCATGGATGTGTGTGTGTGTGTAAATCACCATTATTCCAGAGTGGTTGGCCCTGTATTATTAATTCAGAAATGCTGGGCTGGGGCTGTGGGCGGCAGCTGGCATTATGTGTGCGTGTGAGTGTTTGTGTGGCCAACACAAGACNGCCCCCATACTCTTCTAGATCAACAGAGAAACACTGTGCCATTTATCTCCTTGAATGCCTGTAAACTTTATAGAGCCACACACACACACACACACACATACAACTCTCTAACCACAAATACACACTCATGCACGCACACACCAGAGCACAATTGCCCAGCCCCGCGGGCAAGAGTAAACAATCAAGTACTATACCCCAAGTATTGTCAAGAGCACCACCCCCCTGCCCATACTCTCCCCTGACACACACCAGCCCAGCCGCGCCTCATTCAAAGGCTCCATTCATGTGCTGCACTGAAGGGCCGACAGTAAGTGCTCTCCACCTCACTAACTGCTGCTCTCTGCTCGCCTCTCTGTCCTGCCTGTTTACCTGTCTGTCTCTCCACCTGCCTCCATGTGTGCCCATCTGTCCATTATGGTGAATTCACTGTGGGCATATTTAAAGCAGTTCATTCACACACTTTTTTATTATTTTCTCTCTAAAGTTTGTTCTTGCAGCTCAGAGATTGTGATGTCAACAAATAACCAGAAATATGACTCTCTCTCTTATTTACTTTCTTATACGATGAAGTACATCACACGGTTGTATACAGTTGCATTTTAGTTTAAGGAGATGTGACAGGCTGCGGTTAATCAAGCTTATAAAATACAACACAGCCTTAATCAGTTCCCTCACAATTAGTCATGTTTCACTGTTGGTATGAAAATCACATTTGTTTTGGTTCACCTGCAACTAAAACTTCCTGATATCTGAAAAAGACATTAGCCATGACTCTGTCCAATGAAAGAGTTGCGTGTAAGCCCATTTAAATTATTTTTACAAGATACTGTTAATCTTATAATCTCAGGGTCCTGTTCATGAGTATGGGAAGAGTGCAGCTGGAGATTTGACAGATGGAGTCGCTCGGCAGCTGCAGAGATGAGGATGTTGTGGCCATTGGTTGTGGTAAAGAGAGATAAGAGTGAAAGCAAAGCCATTCACATTCCTGCTCCGAGGGCCATGAGCTGTGGGTAGTAACCTAAAGAACAAGACTACAGCTATAAGAATGAGCTTACATTGGTAGGGGCTCACACTTAAAAGCATAAGTTCCATATCTGCAAGTCTGCAAGGAAACTCTTGGGTACAAATGATGTAAATTTTGTCATTCATGTGGACATCTGCATGCCTGTCAATTTTTTATGACTGTACGGACTTCTCCAAGGAAAGACTGCTCCACAAGGTACCAATTACATGGTGTCAGGCAGACTTAAAAAACAGGAATGGCTACCGGTCTGTGGTGTCTACAGCTGTTTGTGTACGCAACAGAATACAATCCCCACCTTAAGCCATATTTATGGTCACCACATTGGTTGTGTTGCACACCAACTGTGACTTCACCACAGCCCCTTCAGTGTCTACACTTGAGCATGAGGCACACAGGACTCACTGCAGTATTCTCCTGAACAACAGAAGAAAAAGAAAAAACTTTGCTTCGGCACTGGTATAGGAGTAAAAGAAGTCAAAACAGGAAACTGAGCTGTTTTTCTTTTCTTTATTTGAAAGTTTTCTTCAGAAGTCTTATCTTTGCAAGTTGTTGCAACATCTTCCTCTCTGCAATCTGAGAATCTCCAAGCTCCTGTACTGTACTATCATTGAAACAGCAGTAAAAACCAACATGGTCATATAGTGTATGTGTGTCTTCAACCACTCAGTCATTTGGCTCAGAGTAAACAGTGGAAGGCTCAGAAGAGTCAGCTGAGGTGGTTTGGGCATGCCCGAGGAAACCCCTAAGCATACCAAGGATGCTAGAGAAATTCTGTCACTCCAGCATCCTGGGTATCTCAGGGAGGTCTGGGCATCTCTATTTAAACTGCTGCCTCCATGACCCAACCTGGGTAAGTAATGGATTGACAGCTGAATGAATGACAGGATGGATGGACAATTTATTTAAAATCTGGTAGTGTAACTGCAGGAAGTATTGTAGACTTTGGACAAAAAAATCACAGTGTGACTGCAATTAGTGACTGCTTGCCTGTCTGTCACACACTCTGAGGTGGCAGACAGTTCTGTATATCAGTTTAACTCCAACAGACTCTTCTCTCTGAGAGCTGGTGCTTGTCATGTTGTAATGCCTTTCTGTCTAAGAGGCTGTTTTTGACAACCTGTCCACCTCAGCTGACCAGGATCAGACACTTAGGGCTCCCAGACACTTAAAAACAACCAAATGTATGTGTTATCTATGCTGTGATCAGTTTTAGCCAAATACTAATGGAAAAATAATCCTTCAATTTTTTATTTAACTCTAAGAATTCATATTAAGCCTCAAGTCTGCTACTTGCACTTTCTGAAAATCACAAACTTATCAAATACTTTATTGCAAGCCTAAAACATACACTGAGTATGGCCAGCCTAAAGATCAAGCTGAACTTTTAACACCAACTGCAGTGATATGAAAATTAATTCACCAGAATGGGGAAATTCAGATGAACCATATGAGCTTTTGTGGCCTCTGTGCACCTGCTTGATAATTTCAAGGAAATCAACTCGGTTCTGATTTACAGTTCCCACTTTTGGGAACAGTGATGAAGCAATGTGAAGAAAAGATGAGTGAAATGAATTTAACGTTGCTTGAGCCGATGACAGCTCATTACTGTAAGTGGGGGGGGGAAAAAAACGTCCAAACAAGTGCTAATCAATCTAAAAGTGAAGGCAGACAAATTATTAAATATGCCACTTCCCTAAATCAGTCAAGAGGAAATGGTAGATGACTGAACTACAGAGAAACTCTACTGTTGCTGGTGAGAGAGAGAGAAAAAGACACTGAGGAAGTTTATTTTTCCACTTTCCACTCCAACATAAAGAGAAAGAACACCAGCTACACAAACAGCACCAGACTTTTAAAGTTCTCTTTAGGCTTATAGTTGCACCTCCTTGCTCAGTGGTTTTGTTCTCTGTGTAAAATGGCTCACCTGTTTCCGGTTTCTCACCTGTTTCACCAACAAAGACACATGCCCAGTGAAACAAAAAGTTGGGGAAAGGAGATAAAATCACGTTACTGGTTAAATACTGAAGAATATTTATGAACTTGACTGTCTGGTCCTGCAAAATACTTAATGAGCAGGCCATTTCCCAGGCCTATTCTAGCTCAAAATATTGTGTAGAAACACTCAAACCACGGAGCAATATCTGAATATGGCAGATGTTCGTCATCTTTTCTTCTCAGCTCTCCCCCTCCACCTCCTCTCATGCAGCAGTCTGCTGTTGAACCTCATGTTCCAGCCGCTATGCTGTGAGACATCTGCACCTCACTCACTGTTTCTTTCTTTCCTTTCTGTCTCATCTTTCCTCTCTATACGCACGCACGCACACACACATACACACAAAGACAGAATTCTTTGCTTGATGACAGATGGCAAGTCAACAATTGTACAGCATCAGTCTCTCAAAACACAGACACACACACCACATGTACACACAAACACAGAAACAAACACCGCCTCCTTGTCCTCCTGTCCCTTTGTGTCCAATCCCTTGTCAGATGCCTTGATTTGAGAGTATGCATTACGGAGTTTCTGTATGTGTGTGTGTGTGTGTCCCTCTTTACCTTGGTATATTAAGCACTAGTTTAATAAGAGCATGGTGCGAGTGGGCTCCAGCCAGTGGACCATATGGGGGCCATTTAGCCCCCTCAGAACATTGAGCCAAGCCTCACTGACATGATTATCACTGCTGTCCGCTGTTCTACACTAGTGTCAGATTGGGAATGGGGAATTTTTTTCACGGACAGCTAATTAATAACTGGAGATTGGTGTTTTCTTCCTCTCCATTTTTAATCAGGTAAACTAACCAAGATTATGTGAAACATGTGTAACCCCCACCCCACCCCACCCCCACCCCCAAAAAGGCATGTAAATATACATGTACACAAATGAAAAAAAAAACATGCTGCATGGTCACATTTTATTCATTTGTGTGTTTTGCACTGCAGACACACTGTTCTCCCTTTACGTCTTTATAAATGCATGTATTTATTCATGTCTCACATTTTCAGTGTGTCTGTGTGGCATAGCAGGCTGAAGCTAGTGGCTCTGTTAATCCCGTCAGGGACAGATTACAGGTGGGAAGTTATAAATAGACTGACTGACCCTTTAACTATGATCGCTGTAACATGCAGCTCAACTACTAAGTCAGGCATAACAGGAGCAAACTCAAATCAAACCCACTAAAGGCAGTTCAAAAAAATGTTTCATGCAGTAATCTATCATTCTTCACCATGAGCTTTTAAGACAACCTCAAATGTGATTGTATGTCTCAGCTTCACATACAAGCAGACTTAAGGTTTTCACATGTGCACTACAGCCCTCTTTTTTTAGACATTACCCAACAGAGGTGTATGCGAGAACCCAAATCCACACATTTGGATTGGAGAATTAAAAACTCTTTGATCTGCCAGCTCACTAGTACTGTACAAGCTGTGTGATGTCTGATTGTACAGTGTGAAATGAGCAAAGATAATAGTCTGATATTCATCAGACTATTACCTTTGCTCTTCAAGGCAAATGACTGTGGATCCCATGTGCTGATTCCTGCATACTCTATCCCATAACCCACTCCTAAACTTGATCAGATTTACGACATCTGTCTAACGTTCATGTGCTAAATTCCTTTAGTAATAGTAGTTCAGGGATTCCTTAAGCTTTATTCACCTTTGTTCAGTTCAGCAAGGTGAGTCACTAGAAATGGTTACACCTTGTCTGACAGTCTTCAGATGCATTCAGAAACACTTTATAAAAACATTTAAAAAGGGGCTGCAATAACGCCAAGAATCTGTTCCTTCCTGGCTTCTGTAACAGTGAATGCCCTGTAGAACTCATGCTCAGTTTTAAAAATTATGCAACAAAGAGCTTTGTGGTACAGATTGAAGAGAAATCCATCAAGGATGCAAATTATGTTCATAAGTAAGGATACTGTCCAGTTGCTTTAAGCAAAAACATTATACCACTGTCTATCATTATGGTACTGTTTGAAAACACCCTTTTTGTGCCACAATAAAAGACAAAAAACCCACTCCTACACTCAACTAAGTCTTGCTGCACCAACATCAACCGCAACATCCCATATTTCCCAAATATTGGATGAAGCATTTCTTATCTTTATCTTATGCAAAAGTTCAACAAGTGAAAATAAGAGTGTAATTTAAAAAAAAAAATCATACAAGAATAAAATAATCAGTTACATAGGTTTATAGGGAAATCATATTTGCAACATGGACGTAACAAATAATACAATGGGGGGGCAGTAATTTTGTCAGCTGTGGTAAGCAACAGCCTGGCAAATGTCATTCTGTTGTCAGCCTGAAAGGCTTACCCTAACAAGGTTTAGGAGTGTGTATATGGGAATTTTTGACCATTCTTCCAGAAGCACATTTGTGAGGTCAGACACTGATGTTGGACGAGAAGGCCTGGACCCTGCTTTGTGCACTGGTGCACAGGCACGTTGGAATGGGAAGGGACCATTATCATTGTTTATCCATCTGTACTCTCCAGTTCAGTAACCTTCTCTCCACAAGCAAACATAAGGGTCCTTCCATTCAGTTCAGGTGCATATATCCCTTTCCTCCATTCACTAAGAATGAACATGTGAAGTTTGTTGTGTTTTCTTCTCATGACAGGAACCCTTTCCAGTCCTTAGGTACCTTGGTCAAAGGACCTCTTACCAAATGTGCCTTTGAATATTAAAGGCTATTAAAGGCCTTTGATAGCCTGCTCAGAGTAGGAGTCTGTAACATAGTCAACCTGAGATGTTTCTGGGTGCTGCTGAAATAGACTTTCAGCAAGTTCTCCAAAGGTGGCTGGGACTGCAACCTGTGCTTGGTACAAAGCATTTCCATCCACTATGGTCCTGGCTGGATCTGATGGTGTTCTGTGGGTCTCCTTCCAAGATTTGCATCAGCATAGATATTTAGATATAATAGATAGATTTAGATTTAAATATTTTTAATATTAAAATAATTAAAAGAAGACTATAGTTTACTTGCAGGCGGGCGATCACTTTCATCACTTTAATGAAACCAATCCCTGAGAGTCCTGTAAACAATACAGGATTCCCTCATGTAGCAAGAGTTAACACTTTAGACACTGACCGGGGCTCTGTTATGCATATAACATTTAAAATTTAAATATTAGATCAAAAATTCTAATACTAACATGTATTTATTGATTCTACCATTCCCCCAAATAAGCATGTGTCCTCTCAAAACAACTTGTTTTGATAAAACCATTATGATACACCATGCTCCTAAATAAACTGCACTAAAAAGATATTGTCATATGATAAAATTGCAAAAAGATGAAAACTATACTACATTTCCCTTCTGTACTATTTAGTTATCTTTTGACATCAACTCTATACCACTAGGTACCATTTACTTAAATTACAAAGTACTAGAAACCTTTAATGTAAGCAATACATGAATAACAGCAAATTTTCAAGGGGTACTGACCTTTGTGAGCCTGCCACAGATTCAACCTGAGGCTTTATGAAGGCTAACAAGCAGATTTGATTTCTCAAAGGTTTGAATATCTCAAAGGTTGTAGTTTTTGAAAGTATGTGTCACCAAAAATACCCTTGGAGATGGGGGTCTCACTGTAAGGGCCCACGGGCTGTTTATAGTACTTGATATTGCAAAGAAACATAAGTTTGGAACAGAGCTGTACAAGGTCTGATAACAGCATTTCAGTATATACAATACACTATATTAATTTTTTTAGTTTTTGAAATGAGAAAGAAGTTGCGATAATAAATTGATAATATCATATTATGGATCAAAATTTTATAGAACTGGAAAAATAAAGGCCAAAACAGTCTCTCTCTGGTCAGTCTCCTGCCAGCTAACACTTACACTAGCTGGTAGCCACTAGGCACTAATCTGTTGACCCAAATGAGCCAAACCAACCCCCACTATAACCTGCCTTCTCTAATCAACCCAAAGCCTACTCTCACCAGCTCACAATAACCTCAAGATGTTAAACCACACACTACCCAATTAGTCTAATCTGCGTTAGCACATTTAAACATAGATTCTGGTTTCCACTTAAACTCAAATTGCTTTGTCAAGTGAGGACAGAGCTGCTGTCAATCGATCCTATTAAACTAAAGACGCATCTACAGGATGCCTGTGGAATACTGGAAAATGGCTATGGAGGAATCTCAGGTGTGTGGGAAATCTAGGATTCATAAAAG
>JASGAU010348638.1:0-20319 GCA_030220045.1 Australoheros facetus
TAGTAGTAGTATTGTTAATCTTGTCCTGTTGTGTTTTGACATTTTTGCTGCTGTTACACCTAAATTTCCCCTTTGCAGGACAATAAAGGCTGTTTCTTCTACTTCTTCTTCTTCACACCCCTAACTCACCTGTAGCCAGGTAATCATTTCTGAAAATGTACAGCTGTTATAAAGGGAGAAACTATCTCCAGACCAAATCTGTTTTTCTACCAGTTTATGTGTGAATACAAGGGCATAGGTTTGGTATTAACTTAGGGACATGGGGTGGAATTTCAATCAGAAATATTGTTAGGGATGTGTCCCTACCATCCCTGCCTAATTCTGCTCCCCTGTGCGAACATGTTTGAGTCTATGGGGACTGGTTTGCTTTTGGAGCCAGCCTCAAGTGGACATTACAGGAACTGCAGTTTTTGGCACCTTGTTGACTTTGTTGTTCAGCCCCAGAGGGGCCCATTCCTGATGCTGCACACAGGGGTAGGGTGGAACGGCACCAGCACCCCCTGAAATGTGATTGTTCCCCTGCCTTGTTTGTGGTTCCCCCACTGCCATTCCATTGAAAACATCAAGAGTCCAGCATGTCTCTAAAGATTGTTATGGAAAGCAGTAAAAATAGCTTTTAAGTAACTACCTTTCATGCCAGCGGGCTCACTGTTTGGACTTTGTTTTTTGCACAGATAAATAAACATATCAGGCTGTAATACACACAGAGCGTTCTAGTCTGTTACTCTCACTGAGCAGCAGAGATGTCTCACTCGTTCGCTGCTGGCTTCACAGTGACCACTGAAAATGACTGAACAGAAATGATTAGCAGCAGTCAGCAGCCGTCACAATCAGGAATCAGAGCTGCTTTTTCTTTTAAAGAAACTGATCCTGAGGTGGTGAGGAAGTGTGGAAGCCCAGCTGTGTGCAGAGCTCTGATGTAACTGGAACAACACTGGCTGCCCTTTTGTTGACTTCCATCGGCTCCCAAACCGGGAGCAGCATTCCTGCAAGTAAAGTTCACAAAAAAAGAAAAACACTGTGGGCTATTTTGTTATGATTGAACAGATAATCACTTCCAGATGTGTTCTGAACATCTTCCCTTATGTGAAGAGCTGGTCTTGCCTGCTTTACGCCCTCATTTATTGAACGTCCTTCAGTAACAAATGAAGCCTCGTGGGGACAGGTGTGCAGAGGTGCAGTTGATGTGTGAAACATGGCTGATGAGCTTGATCCTCAGAAAGAGGCGCTTAGCTTGGCGATAGAATATGAAATGCTGCCTTCTGCTGGACATTTTAGGGTTCTGAATGAGCCAAGAACTGAGAGCGAAGGCTGGCCTGTGTAGGACCGGTAACGTGTTCCTAATACTCTGATTAGTACGTGTATATCTCCATAGCTTGTTGGTTTCTTTCTCACAAGCCGATGTGGAGGTGCTTGAATCAGAAGTGTTCTTCGTGGCCAGCTGGTGGGGATGAAGTCATTTGAGGAGAGGAAAGTTTTGTCTTGTGTTTTTTAGGAGGGAAAATCATTTTCATAAATGTGAAATACAGTGCTGTGAAAAAGTATTTACTCCCCTCCTGATTTTATTTATTTATTTATGGCGTATTTGTCACACTTAAATGTTTCAGATCATTAAACAAATTTTGATATTAGACAAAAATAACCAGAGTAAATACAAAAGTTTGTTTTTCAATGATGGTTTAATTTATTATGTGAATAAGTTATCCAAACGGGACTCAAACTTTCCAAAAACCTCCTCTTTTGTCTCATCAGTCCACAGAATATTTTCCCCAAAGTCTCGGCAGATCATCAAGATGTTTTTTTAGTAAATGTGAGACGAGCCTTTGTGATCGTTTTGGTCAGCAGTGGTTTTCACCTTGGAACTCTCCCATTGATGCCATTTTCGTCCAGTTTCTTTCTTATTGTTGAATCGTGAACTCTGACCTTAACTGAGGCGAGGGAGGCCTGCAGTTCTTCAGATGCTGTTCTGGGTTCTTTTGTGACCTGCTGGATGAGTCGTCCTACCAGAGTCACTCCAAATACTCTTGGAGACATTTTGGTAGGCTGGCCACTCCTCCAGGTTCACTACTGTTAGAGGTTTTCTCCATGTGTGGATCGCAGCTCTCACCGTGGTTCCCTGGAGTCCCTGATCCTTAGAAATGACTTTGTAACCGTTTACAGACTAATAGATGTCAGTGACTTTAAAGGTCCTTCCGTCTGTGCTGCGCGCCTTTTGCACCTCTTTGATGGCCTGAGCCTTCCTGATCTCACAGTCCAGCCATAAAACAGCAACAGCAGGATTTCTTTTTTTCTTTTTCTTTTTTATTATTATAATAAAATAATAATAATAAAAACAGCAGGATTTCTATCTTCACAGGGGGGAAATTGAACAGAGGAAGCAGCAGCGACACCGTGTGGTTGGAGGAGTTTATTGTTCCTCATTTCTTTTTACCAAAATTGCCAAATCGAATGAGAACGAAGATTGGTTCAATTAGCTAAATAGATCAAGAAATAAGAAATAAATAATTAAAGACATAATTTAATTCATTGGTTTTTGTTTTGTTTGTTTAAAGAAGAAGAAGGGAATTACAGAAGTCTTGCAGATTTCCATTCATCCATTTTCTTCTGCTTATCCAATTCAGGGTCTGTGGGGCTGGAACCTATCCCAGTGTCATTTATGTTTGATTATATCAATTCAACACACAAATATTAAAAACAATCCTTATTAATCACAAGAACACCGTTAAATGTTGTATCTTACAGTCATGTGAAAAACTGAATACACCCTTACTGCTCCCGCAGGGATTAAGAGGGTAAGTGGCAGCCAGGTGCTGCTAATCAAATGCAGTTGATTAATAAATCATGAGCAAGTGTGACCACCTCTATAAAAGCAGAGGTTTTGCTAGTTTACTGGTCTGGGACAATCAGGTGTGTGTTAATGCTGCAATCTTCTCAAGAGTGGATGTCGAAACCTGTCTGACAAAGTCTAAAGGCTAAGATTTCAAAAAGCAACACATGATGCCACACATCTTCCTCCATGTGTGTTTGTCATACCATCTGTAGACTTACACATACAAAAGGCAATAAAAGGGAAGCCCAGTCAAATACGTGTTCAGTACCCAGCACAGAGTTATGTGGGGAAGCAGCAGATAGATGAAGTCTCGATGTTCACAGATGGGTCAGAAGTTCCGGGGTCTGGGTGCACTGATGCGGGAGTCTTCATCCCACGATGTGGAGCAACTTTTAAGAAGAGAGCAACTGATAATTTGTTAGTATACACATCAGAGCTGGGTTTACTGTGAGCAGATAATCAAAAGATATATTTATTATTGTGTCCAACAGTTTATCAGCACTGATGAGTATTAGACCTGGGAAATCATTCAGATTAGATGTTAAATCTAGTTTACAAAGATTGTGTAAGGACGTGTAAATGTTGGATTTCTTTGGGTTCCAGTGGAAGGACATGAGGAAGTGGATATATTGGCAAAATAGTCATTGAAATAACACTAATTTGATTTGCAGATGCCAGTAAGCAAAGCTGAATTTGAAAGCATTATAAATGGTCAAATCCAAAGAATATGGCAGGAGCACTGGGACGTCAGTGACACAGGAAGGCATCTCCATAACGTTCAAGGACATGCTGTCATGAGAAGAGGGCGGGTTGGAACCGAAAAGAAGAAATAATAATCACCAGTCTCAGGACACGCAGGTCTCAATAAAACACTGCAGCTGATAGACAAGCAGCCACCTGCCCAGGAAGTACAGTTAGAGTGCCGGGCCTGTGACCAGGACAGGAATTCATTAATAGGAACTTTTAAACAGCTAAAGATTCATTTTACGCTGGAAGATCTTCTTCAAATGGCGCTGTTGTTTATAATGTTTATAGTCAATTGATGAGATTTGTAAGCGGAACCGGTTTAATTGAAAGACTTCTAAGTTTTTCTGTCCAGTTCCTGATCCACACTCCAGTCCAGTAGGTGGCACTACTGCACCTCTAAGCTGGTTTGCACACCGTCCTCCGGCTCGCCGTCGACAGTTTGAATAAACTTTATTCATAACGGTCTTTGATAACTTGTGAAACATGGGTGCGCGGGTTGGGCGTATGTTCAGAAATTTCAACTTGGAAAACCGGGTGCACCGAGAACTCACCAAGGACAAGCCGCGAGCGGCGCCCCGGTACCCGGCCAATCTGCCACCGACAACCTCCAACCCCGAAGGTGAGTGTGTTAAAGCTGCGCTGGCTTGTGTAACAGTTAACCTGGGGGTCACGGTCGGCTCACGCCTCAGCTGTCTGTCCTCGGAAACCTCAGGAACGGTTCTCCTGCTGTCTTGTGTGTTTCAGTAGCGGATTCATTGAACCAGAAGAACGCGCCGCTGTTGGAGCACCTCAGGTCCGTGTACGTGGAGTCCAGAGATCCGGCACCCGCTGCAGCAGAGGTCAGTCTCCCTGAGCGCAGCAACGCTGCCACATTAGATTTTTAGAAGTAGAAAGAAGCAAAATAACAACGAACTTAGTGATGGACCCTGTTTTACTGTCCCCTGGTGAAAATATGAAGATATATACACATTAATTTGTACTGCTGCTTTTGGTTGATTGTATAATAAATGCACCAATTTCATAAAAGTTTGTCCAAAACCAAATATTTCTAAAGTCCTGAACAAAAATCTCCATGGCTGCAAAGCCATCTGGACCTGGGGCCTCTTCATTTGGTCGTTTTTTTAATGACCTTTATAACTGGTCAGGTCAGACCTCTGAGATGTGGACAGTTCAGGGAGATCAAAGTCCTGTAAATAAAGTTTCCATGCATGCTGCATCACACTGAGAATCTGCTGCATATCAAATTATTTAATATTCTCTAAACAGATCTCAGCAGAGTTCATTTTTAGTGCTCCTGCGGATCTGAGGGCTGAAAATAAGAGATGATTATTGTGTTTTAAGCAGTTTGCCAACAATTGAGCGGTTTTGTCTGCAGATTCAGAATATTTGTGTCATTCTGAGTGAAAACGCAGCCTTCTGTGGCAGGATGCAGTTATACTTCAGCTGTGTGAGATTTCTGAGGTGTTCTAAATGAAATCTCTTTTTTTAAAATCCTTCTTAACCGTACTCAGATTTTCTTCAGTTTCTGCTTGTTTTGCAGTCGCCGTTCTTTCCTCTAATGTGAAGAGTGCTGAATAATAAAGCTTTCAAAGCCTCCCAATAAATGCCTGCAGAGGGCGCTGTGGATTCATATATCTCAGTATACAGTTGAACTTGATCCCATACCTTAGTGCAGTTTGGGGAAAATTGCAAAGTTTAATTATTTCTTTTATTATGAAATTAATATTATGCATTAAAGAAATGTTTTTGTTTTCTCATGCTGTCAGTTATAGTTATAAAATCAGAATCAGCAGAAATCAGTATTGGCAGGTAGGACTTGGAAAATGGTAATTGGCCGAGAAAGCGTGTAATGCAGTCGGTGCAGCTCTGGCATCGTTGGATCGTTTTAGCTGTGATTTTGATCTGCAGCAGCTCCTAAAATAATCCGTCTCTTTATCTGCTAAATGCTGCGCTGTGCTCACCAGGTGGTTTCTAAATGCGTCTGCCTGATATTTGCTTCTGTCTCCTGAACTGATTAAACTGGAAAGGTGAGCGTCTCACACAGCGCGGTTTAATACCAGTTATACAAACTCACCTCACTGCCATGAAATGCTGTGGATAAAGTTAGATGCATTTACCTCACTGAAGTCTAAGTAACCCTAAGCCGGTGCGATGAGACTGTGATTTATGGCTGCTGAGAATTAGTCGTCCAAGTGTTTGAAATTAGGGGACACAAATTTAAAAACATAACCAACACACATCAGACACACTATTTAAAAAGGCTCATTGCTCTTCACAGATGGAAAATTGAATGCTGTGTTTGTGTAATGAAAACTAGCTAATAGACTGCATGTGTAGTCATGTGGGAGATGCTGCCCTCCAAGCAGAAATCATCCTTTAGCTCTCCCACACCTGTTTATCCAGGTGTAAAAATCCACATTTAGCACAGCTGCCTCGAGTCTGACTTTATGATGANCCCCCCCCCCACCGCACACGCAAATGAAAGATAATGCTAACTTAAGCTTCGCTGTGCTCTTAGCAGAAGGAGAATGATGCATAGAATGAGGCCATCCAAGAACCAGACAGAGAACAGAAATAAAATTAATATGCACATGCATATTAGGGATACACGGATCCAACTTTGTCCAGTTATGCTAAAATACCAGTACCGAGTACCAATCTGATGCAGGAGTTACATGAATAAGCTTAATATTCCTCACTGTGTGAAAGAGACTGGGAATCATTCTTTTATGTGTACGGTAACATCAGGCTCTAATTAAATATTATTTCCTGACTTTGTAAAATAAAATATGACAAATGGATACAACTAAGAAAGTAAATTTACGGGACTGGTATCTGTTAGTAAAATAATAAATGACAAAAGGCCAAGATAAATACAGGAAATGTAAGAATAAAACCTATGTTGCCATTATTTGGTGAAATTCTGGTGTAATTAGGCTGCAACATTGTTTTTTTTGTTTTTTGCTGGTACCAGGCCATAAAGGTAAGGCAGACATTTAGAAGGAATTTCAGATAATGGCGCTTTTGTTGTGTCTTTGCTGTGTTGAAATTTCATGTTTGTGGGAAATTAAAGTTGGTGAAACACCTAGAGGGAGTCAACCCTCATGCCCATCTTCAAACCTGGCCTTGCTGTGTGGGATTTGCGTGGGGCCTGGACAAAAAGCTTTCAAATGTATACTAGTTATTGTTTGTTGCTTGGTTTTCCCTCAGGCATCAAAGGAAGTGACAATGGGGAAAGTACAGCGACGACCCCTCAAGTTCAGCGTCTCAGGATCTCCGCTGGGCCTGGTGGAGCTCAAAGACGTTCCCAGTGGTAAACTGACCATTGCTGAGGCCCTGAAGGCCATGGGCAGCCACCAGCACCAGCCTCAGACGTGGACCCCTGAAAAGATCGCACAGGAGTATTCTCTGGACTTGAAAGAAACCAAAGCTCTTTTAGAGTTCTTCATCCCCTTCAAGCTTGAGATCATACCTCCCAAGACTAAAAAGGCCAAGCAGATAAAGGCTTCATAGGACTGGAGTCTCTGTCAGTGGCAGTCAAATGAGAGCATATTACTGTTTATTTATGTACTTCAGTGTATGGCAATGGGAGAATGACCTGACATGTAGATGGGATATTTCATGGGAGATAGACTGCGAGAAACTATAAAAACACGACAATAACTAGATATTTAATCTGGAAATGAGTTTCTTCCTTTGGTTATTTATCTAATGAAAATAAAACAATCTAAAAATGGGTGATGTCCAATATACAGATGGAAAAAAGCCTGCAGGAATCATCCAGCAGTTTGGAGAGAACATTTACTGGATGTTCATTTGGATGAACAGTGTCATATATGTGCAATACGTACACAGCTGTGGTCAGGATGTGGCTAGCCTAGTTTAGCATAAAGACAGTAAGCAAATGAAATGGCTAGCACAGTTAGCTCTGTTATTCCAATCCACAACTGTAAGTCCAGTAGCTGTGTAACTGAGAAACCCTGGTCCAAAGCTACAAGTAGGAGGAACATTATCTCAGCAATATCGCAGCATCACTTCCTGGGACCCAAGGGGTGCACAGAAAGTATGTTTTCTTTTTATTTTTGTTTAAAAATGGGTGTAGCCACTGTGATGTTACCAGCTGGTTGGTGAAGTCATGTTTTGAAACCTTGAACATTTTTTTCTATCACCATCTGTGTTTTGAAATGTGTACGTATTGATTGACAGGTAGATTAAGTTATACTATAAGTCAAACAACCTAAAGCACAGCCTTCTTTGTGTCTCTAGTAGGGACTATAATATACAGGACTTCTTTTTGAAACTAGAGAGGACTCCCCCTGCTGGCAGTTAGAAAGAAAACAGGTTTAATGAGCTTCTACTTCCATCTTTTCTATACAGTCTGTGGAGACATATTGTGTTTTGCAAGTGATCGAACTCATTTGCATATCGAGGTCATATCACAGGTGCACAGTCAAGATGACAAAAACAGGTGAAAATACAAGGAGCCATGGTTCAGGTTTTATTTCTTGGTAACAGATCACATGGTACAATCAGGCGCAAATGAAACCCTAGTCTTTATTAAGCTAATGGCTAACTCCACCTCTGTACTCAATAGGGCAAAATAAATGCATATATTTACTAAAGTAGAATATTTTATATTTCTACTGTTTAACCTTTAAAACAGGATTTACATGAGTCAACTTTAGCGCTAAATTGCAGCTGTCTCATTTCAGAGTTTTAATCCAATAGTGAAAGTTAGAATGAACTACATGAGTACTTCTATTTGCTGGTACTGTGCTTGTATACAAGCTTGTGTGATAGAAGTAATTCCTCTGTACATACCACACAGAAAAGAAGGCAGTGTTTCTAACTGGTTTAAGTGTTACTTTACAGTCCATCAGGTAAAAATAGTCTTATGGATAAAATGCAGCCTTTTATTTCTACATGTGCACTTGTCGGTATCTATCACAAGGGAAACAAACGGGAGTCATTTGTTTTGTCTCCATCCACGTGTTACTGTAGCTCCGGGTTCCTCAAGGTTCCAGAAATAGATTCATTTGTAGTGTATGTTCCAAAATGTGGACCGGGATGTTTTCATGTATTTTAATATAGAAGCATATTTATGAATGAAAACTAGCCTGTGGCGCATAAACCAGCCGCTGCACACACGCACATTTTTCCAAATAAAAAGATTTTGTCTTTGATTTTATGTCTCGAGTCTGTCAGAGTCTCACACTTTAGTTTCACTGAAGTAACCAGTGTTCCAAGTGCCGTGAAAAATGCTTCACATCACTGAATTCACTGTACAGTCACACTGTACACTGTAGTGTTTAGCCACACTAAACAGTTTCTGAAAACACTGCTTACTTTTCCATTAACGGCCTCCTTTTGTTATCTTTACCACCCACTGCAAAGCATCCGCACATGCCCAAAAAAGCGCTTCCTCTAAACCAAGCCACGCCCACTTATACATTCTGCCTTTTCTATTGGACGGTGGGCGAAATGGGGCGCACTCCCAGGATAGTCCACTTTTCCCCGTGCGGCTTCCAGGAGTGTCAGTCACCACGGAAACAAACCTCTGTCAGTTAGTTATACAGAGCGCGGAGGCCACCGGAAGCCATCTAACTGTTTTTTCAAAATAATGCAGGTATCTTCTAAATGAAGATTCAGAAAAGAAGGAATGTCGACACACTCCTTGAAGTTTATTGACTAGAAGTATTAAGCTTTACCTTTTGTTTTTCAACACGATCATTTAAAAGATGACCCGTTTTCAATTTTCTGCTAAACACATTTTTTTTTTTGAAGGGTACTATGACAAACAAAATCTGAAATTACAAAATTAAAGCCAGATATTTACAAGAGAAGCTTTAAAGTTTTCTGAAATGAAAGTAATTTGACAAAAATTAAAGCTTTTGAAGAAGCTCTGGAATGTGACATTTTTAAATCGTAGATCTGTGAGGAAAAACACAACAGTGCCACATGGCTTCACTTCACACTTCCACTCGCCCTGCAGTATGGCCTAATCACATGATTTTCAACTAGATGCAGCAAACTGGTTAAGGCCAACAGAAGGTTGAGCTTTGGCAACTACAAGACAATTTCAGAGCATTTTAGGTGAACAATTTATTACACAAACTTTACCAAACCAATTCATTTTTCTTTTTAAAAATGACGTCCTTTATTTTGAAAGCCCGTATAGGAAGTAATGCTTGTCTGTTCTTCCTGCAGGCAGCAGGCAGTGAGAGTAGTTTCTAAGAGTGCTGATAATTTGGAGTCCATACAGCAGATGCTCACATACAGTGATACTCGTACATTTGTCAGTGGAGGATGGGCCGCTCACACCTCGCATATGGACGAAGGAAAATAAAGATTTGAGTAGGAAAAGTTCCCGATTTCCCGCTGCGGATGAGCAGCTGCTGGAAACAAAGCCTTAATGGCCAAACGCGGATTCACTTTTTTCGTCTGTCCTCATTTGTGTAGGTGGCGGCATTAGCGGCCGTGGCGTTGTTGATTCAACATTTTATTTGATAACATATTCAGGCTTCTTCTTTGCTACAGCAGCAGTTTTTTTGTCTTTTTCTGCACTGACGACCGGGAAGATTTTGGGGCGGTGAGATGCTCCGTTTGGAGGACTGAGCTGCTCCTGAGCTCCACCATGGGAGAATGAAGCAGGTAATATCAGCGCGTTACCCGACCAGCAGCCGTGTAATAATAATAATAACAACAACAACAATAATAATAATAACAACAATGATAATGTTATTATTATTGTTATTAATATTATTATAATAAAAGCCTGATCCTGTTCCGAACACCCGCTGCTCGTCGACTGCGGGGATGTAAAGTGTCCGTTTCATGTCTCTTGTCGCTGAATCCTGTCGAAATAAGCGGTTTCATGCCCTCTAAAACAGCCGTCGACGAGCAGCTTCGGTTCGGCATGCATAGCTCTGAGCTGGGGGTGGATGAAGGCAGGGCCTGGCCTGAGTGATCTGCTGTTCTGTTGGACACTGAAATTCCTAAAATTAAGGTCAGTGTTGAAGGAACTTTGAGCTCAGCTCACAGATGTTCATCTGTCTGTGAGAGGTATGTGCAGGTGCTGTGCCAATAAATGATTTCTGACGTTTCTGTGCGTCTCTATGTGTAATATATTTGCTTATGTTGCTAAACAGATTGCAGTCAACAGGATTTATGAAGGGGTTTTATATAAAATAACGAAACAGCCTTATGACTGCGTTATTGTACCTACATTATAATAAGTCCAGTAATTTCTGACAACTGAAAATATCATGAAATAATAGTATGATGTTATATTTGTTGCAATTTCTGCTGCCCTCTTGGCCAGATGTCTATTGAAAAATTTAATGTCAGTGACTCTTTTTAGCCCGATAAATAAAGGCTATCTAAAACTTACTTTGCCAAAAAATTGATTCCAGCTTCCACCTTGTGACAGGAATATTCATTTTGGCTCAAAAAGACTTGATATCATTCATGTTTGACAGACATAGGCCAACAAGTCATTTGCAACAGTTTAATTACAATCACTTTTTGGCACAACACCAGCACATACCACTCAAAGACAGATGACCATCTGTGAGATGAGTTCAAAGCATCTTCAACCACCAATAACAAGTAGCAATCAACCAGTGTTTAAACCTCACTGTGTGGAAGAGACTGGAAATCACCCTGTTATGTTGAAGGCAACACCAGGCTCCACTTAAACATTGTATTCCTAAATTTATGAAATAAATGTAGCAAATAAATACACCATACAATGTAAATGCACTGATTTGGCCTTTATAAATTGTATTTTTTTAAATAATAAATGACAACAGGACAGAAGTGATTAAAAATAATGTATTCATTAGTCACCTAATTTATTTCCACTAGTTTAATTTCAGCTCAGTTTGAGGGTCATAAAGTGTGTTCCATTTGAAGTTGGAATTTTCAACTGGAACGTCTCTTCAAGTTGGATTTCCAATTCCTAAAGCCCCAGCAACTGTGGCTTCACAATCCAAGATGGCGGCAGTGCATGTAAACAGTAGTAAAACTGTAAAACTTGTAGTCTGTAAAGCAACTGTTGTGTATTTTTGATTGGCTTAATAAGCCATATGAAACGCAGTGATCAGGCTCTATCCATGAATGTGCTGCAGCAGTGTTTTTAAGCACAACAAACAAACTTAAATAAATACATAAAAAAAAACAAGCATTGTGCTGCAGTGCTGCTGTTGCAGGAATAGCTCTATCTTGCTGTAGGTACATCGTAACTGCAAACCCTGCTGAAACCCTTTGCTGTAACTTATGCCTAACCTGACCTACGCCTCCCTTGAAATTTGATTACGTGACAGTCAGTGCAGCCTGCAATGACTGTGATAGGCTGTTAGTACTTTTGATTTCATCTTTGCATTTCTGGCTACTTCTTCTGCTGCCACCATTTTTTGAAATGACTGGAAGAGAAAGGATCAACTCAAGAAAGAAATTCCACTGCCAACTAGTGTCCACTTGCATAGGCTTCGTTATAGGTTCTGCATAGATTCAATGCTGAAGTTTAAATTAAATTTAAGTGTACTTCTTTTACTGCTCTGCATGTGTGAATTAGAACTGGCAAGAGGCAGGTAAAGTGTAGAGCCTGACAAGACTGATTATCGGTGGGCTGATATTATTGGCTGATACTAGCAACAGTTGTCAGAAATTTAAATACACTCATCATTAGTATTACTGCCACAGTAATTTGGGGCTTTTAATGATTTATCTGAACTGTTCTTTTTCTAAGGTGGAATGATTGTACAGCATATATCTTTAAAAGAAAAAAACAAGAATTATTTGCACAAATTTGAATTTATTTTGGACTTCCTCTCATCCACCCAGGGTCAAAAGTTTACATAGACACACTTATTTTAATAATTGGTGCTGAAGGTTCTACAGTGTCTTTTAACTTGACAAGGCCAAAGTCTATTAACTTCTCATTAGTGATCATGATTGTCTACAATGCTGTCTTTGACAGCATAAAAATGATTTGTTTGACAGCACTCATTGGATTGACCAATGGGAAAGTCCAGTGAACTCAGGGAAGAGCTAAGAAGGGGAATTGTAGTTTTACACAAGTTGGGAAGGTCTCTTGTACCACGTTTCCATTAGTATCTACTCAGTGCGGGTCGACTCGACTTGGCACGACTCGCCACGATCGTGTTGTGTTTCCATTGCAATTGAGGACCACCTCAATGTGGGTGGAGTCGAAATAGCAGCGCAGGCAGTAGTGTCTTGACCTATTTTGTATCCAGCTCAATACACAACAACGGATGAGATAGAGGCAAGCTAACATAGCTAATGCCAGTTTAATATCATCATGCATAAGTCCCCCGTACAATGTTTTAATGGATGAATGTTATTGTTAAGTATAACCCTATACCGCTGAACATGTCATAATCGGCTCAGTGTACTTCAAAAGTGCTGCAGTTTGCGGACTTCTGGCAACAATTACCGTAATAATACCATAGTAATACCCTATGTTGGTTGTGAAGTGCAGTTTCTCAGCTTTCAGAAACCGTTTGAATTTTTCCGATAGGACAAGTTGCATAATAATGGTAATTCAAAGTTCCTTTGATCAGCCGCCTCAGCGCTCAGCGTTAACCAGCTGTTCACGGCTAATAGGGGCAGGTAACGGTGCTTCAGCGGCGATCGCCCGGCAGTATAGGGTTATAATATGTATGTTGTGTGTGTGTTTCAGATGGCTCTCATGTTGCAAAACTACCACTGCAGACTGTCGGTCTGGGCATTCAACCTGTGCTTTGCGTGACTCCATTTTCTTGCTGTCAGGTTTTAAAAATGGCACGCTTGATTCTGGTGAAGGAGTCGCTCTCATGACTCCACTAGTGACAACACTCCCTGGCCAATCAGTGGCATGCTGTTCTTCCGTGTCACATTTTCGGATCGCCCTGGATCGCTTGGAACCCTGGCTGAGTGGGTACTAAAAAAGTACCTGGTACCAGCTACTAATGGAAACACCGTCAAACAGCGCCGAGTCGAGCCGAGCCATGCTGAGTAGATACTAATGGAAACGTGGCTTTGGAGCCATTTCTAAACAATTGCAGATTTCAAGATCATCACTTCAAACAATTGTATATAAGGGGTCATTCACAATTATCAACATTTTCCAAAGTGTAAAAAGAGTACTCTTTTTCAGACCCCTCTCCCCCCTCACCAAAACTGTACAAAGAAAATGTTGATCTTTTTTCCATAACATTTAATTTCACCTGGTTCTTTGGTATTTTAATGTAATAGGAAGTATTAGAAACATCTTGTGTTGAAAAATGCTGGAAACCTTGGTATCAAATATATATATATATGTGTGTGTGTGTGTGTGGTTGCACTAATAAATGGATACACATATATGTTTGAATTTATAGAGTGGAATAAACTAATTTGAATTTTAATGTGAATCTGTATTGCACTGCATATATGTACATGCTGCCACACTGTACACTGTCAGTAGAGCAATTTGTCATCTGTATAGCCGGTCTTGTGCCAAAAAATGATCGTCTGCCAAAAAGTGATTTCCAGTATTTAAAAAAAAAAAAATGAATGGTGGTATTTATATTGTTGTAAATGACTTGTTGACTTATAATCTGTCAAAGCATACCTCAAACATTATCTCCCATGAATGATATCAATTCATTCTGAGTCATAAAAAACATTCCTGTCACGTGGCAGAAGCTGCAAACAGTTTTTGGCAACACCGGTCGCCAGTGTTGCCAACTTTTCAGACCCACCTAGCGACTTTTTTTTTCCTCAAAAAGCTACTAGTGACAAATTTATTGACTTTTTCTGACTTTTAGAGCGGTTTAGAGATTATCTGGAAACCTGAAATCCTCCGCTGTCACCGTGATTCATACAGTGCTCGTACTGCATCCCTATGTACACTATGGCATTGCCTGGACCTTGCTTCGGCACTGAGGGTGACACGCCCTACCCACTCCCCCGGACCTTGATTCGTCCTTTAGTGACTTCTAGCGACAGCCGACAAGTTTTCTTACACAAAAGTTGGCAATGGTGCTGGCTGCCAATCACCAGATTACACACAAATACACGGGCCAGCATAGATGAAAACACACCAGGAACATGTAGATTTATGTACATATCTTTTGCATAAAGTCCACCATCATTTTCTGTGGGTTACTGCGTACGGTTTCCATTTTTGATTTGGCTTCTTGGAACAATACTTCCACTTCCTTATTAAATTTGTCTCTTTCCACACCGGCTGCACGACACTCACCGCTTGTTCCTGCCTAATATCATCAGTAGAGTCATTTTGTGAATTGATGATGGCCTGTTTTAGCGAATTCAATGAGGCCTTTGAATTGATCCACCAGATCGGAGGCCGTATTGTTGCAGACCACGCAATCGTGCAGTAGTGTACAAGTGAACGAGAGTTGATGCCTCGGGCATTGGCGGCCAGGCGGCAGTGCTCAAATTACATAGTTCTGACCGACATTTTCTAACTATTTGAAAAGCGTACGTTGGGTGTTAACCCCCTCCCCCCCGGCGTATGGTTTGGAAAATGTTGATAATTGTGAATGATCCCTAAGTACAAATTATTTGGATGTGTCACCACTTTGCCAAACTCTGGAAGAAGACCCAAACTGTCATTATCAGATGAGAGGAAATTGGTTAGGATGAACTTGAAACTGCTGGGACACCAGCATCACTGTCCACAGCGAAGCAAGTTTTACAAGTTTTAAATCACCATGGACTGAAAGGGTGCTGACCAAGAAAGAAGGCCCTGTTCCAAAATCAACACCTTTAAGCTCAACTGAGACAAGACAAAGATTTAAATATTTGGCCATGATAACAAGAGGTGTGTTTGGAAGAGTAAAGGTGAGGCTTTCAAACCTGAGAACAGTGTACTAACAAGCGTGGTGTGATAGCATCATTCTCTTGGGTTGTTTTGCTGCTAGTGGTACTGGTGTATTGCACAAAGTGGGTGGAATGATGGAGGGCTACCTCAATTTGGAGGTAAAACTATTGAGTTTGGGGCACCCGGGTGGCTTAGTGGTGAAGGCGGCGATCACATACATATGCCGAGTTGCAGTGCGGGCGGCGCAGGCTCGAGTCCCGGCCTGTAGCCAATTTGCGTGCATGTCTTCTGCTGTACCTTTTCTGCATTTCCTGTCTCCCTCCACTGCTCATAAAAGCTGCTGTGGCCAAAAAAAAACAAAAAACTGTTGAGTTTGATACTCAACAGCTAAGACGATTGAAACTTGGCCACATCTGGGTTTTTCAACAGATTTCTAAAGTGTGTAGTCAAGCTGGATTAGAGAAAATCCAAAATAAATTCAATCTTGTGCACCCAATTCTTTTGTTTTTTTTAAGTCATTCAAGATGTGTTCTGTACCATCATGCCTCCCTGGGAAAAGAACAGTTCACATAAATCACTGAAAGCCCCAAATTACCATAACGTTCATCCCCATGAGTGTATGTAAACTTCTGACCAAAACTTTATTTGCCAGTCTACTGGCATTGGCATAGATTCTTTTGGCTTCATCAGGCAGTGACCTCCAACTTCCACTAGGGTGGCTGAGTGAAAAGCAGCTGCGATGAAAATTGGCACCTCCATTTCTGAGACCATAGAGCCACAAAATCTGTGTAGTGACCAAAAGAATATATATGGCTTAAATGATCTTTCTACGAAGTTAGAGGTAGGGTGAGGAGCTCTTAGGAGGGTCTCAGAGTAGAGCTGCTACTCATCTATATCAAAAGGAGACAGCTGAGGAGGTTTGGGCATCTGACGATGATGCCTCCTGGACATCTCCTAGGCAGTAAGCAGTAAAAATTTCCAAATGAGTGTTGTACAGAACATAATGACAGAAAGAGATAGAGATAGTGAAAAGGCATAGTTGTTGGAGTTTTTCTGTTGTGTCATCTCACTTGCATATTGTACCCTCTCTGTCCCATACAGTGAGGGAAATAATTATTTGATCCCCTGCTTAAGTTAATTGAAGTTGCTTTGTAAGATTACACACAAAGAAATCAACAGTCTAACTTTTGTGGTGGTTTGATTTTAATGGATAGAGACAAAGATTGTCTGTCTTTGTCTCTCTATGTTCACTGAGTGGCAGACTAGAGCCAGATCAATATATTGGCCCCAATATGGAAAGGTAGGAGAGTGGAGTTTAGTGTAAGGACTTTAAATGTGAAGGGACAGAGTTGGCTGCTATGATGGAGAGAAGAAAGGTAGATATATTGTGTGTGCAAGCGACCAGGTGGAAGGGAAGCATTGGAGATGGGTTCAGACTGTTCTACCATGGTGTAGATAGGAAGTGAAATGGAGTAGGGGTGTTCTTGAAGGAAGAGTATGTGAACAGTGCTGTGGAGGTGAAGACAGTGTCAGACAAGCTTATGAGTTTGAAGCTGGAAATCGAAGGGGTGATGCTGAATGCTATCAATGTGTATGCCCCACTGGTTGGATCTCAGATAGAAGAGAAAGAGGAATTCTGGAGCAAGTTGGATGAAATCGTAGTGTCTTCAGTGGGGAGAGATGCTGATTGGAGCAGACTTCAGGAAAGAAATGCAGAAGGACAGATGGTAGTGGATTTTGCAAAAAGATTGGAAATGGCTGTGGGAAACATATTTCAAGAAGAGAGAGGAACATAGAACGATGTTTAAGAATAGAAGAAATCGCACACAGGTGGACTACATCTTATGCAGAAAGTGCAATCTGAAAGAGATAGGAGACTGCAAGGTGGTGTCAGGGGAGAATGTAGATAAGCAGAATCAGATGACTGTAGAATGACTTTGGAAAATCAAGAAGAGGAAGCGAGTGAAAGCAGAGGCAAGGATTAAGCGGTGGAAGCTGAAGAAGGATGAATGTTGCACAGAGTTTACGAAGGAGTTGAGACAGGCTCTGGGTGGTAGGGAAGAGTTACCAGATGAGTGGAAAAGTACAGCTGTAGTGCTGAGGGAAACTGCCAAGTAGGTGTTTGACATGTCCTCTGGACAGAGAAAAGAAGACAGAGACTTGGTGGTGGAATGAAGAAGTACATAAAGTATTCAAAGAAAGAGGTTAGCAAAGATAAAGTGGGATAGTCAGGTAGACAGGAGTACTGGGAAGTGAGGCATATGGCAGAGAGAGAGGTGGCAAAGGAAAAGGTTGTATGTGAAGCTGACCACTCAGGAAGGAGAAAAGGCCTTGTATCGATTGCCAGCCAGTCATAGCAGATGGCTGCCCCTCCCTGACCCTGCTTCTCCCTGGGGCTTCTTCCTGTTTAAAGGAGGTTTTTCCTTCCCACTGGCGCCAAGTGCTTGCTCACAGGGGGTCATTTTAACTGTTGGGCTTTCTCTGTAATTATTGTAGTGTCTTTACCTTACAATATAAAGTGCCCTGAGGCGACTGTTGTGATTTGGTGCTATATAAATAAAATTGAATTGAAAATAAATAAAGAGATTTAGCTGGAAAGGAAGGCAGTAGGTCAGGATGAAGATGGAGATGGAACTGTGCTAATAAGTGAAGAGAATGTGATGAAGATGGAAGGAGTACTTTCAGGAGCAGGTGAATGAAGAAAATGAGAGAGGAGGACACAT
Source organism: Australoheros facetus (assembly GCA_030220045.1). Lineage (NCBI taxonomy): Eukaryota > Metazoa > Chordata > Actinopteri > Cichliformes > Cichlidae > Australoheros > Australoheros facetus. The sequence continues at coordinate 18,131 of JASGAU010348638.1, forward strand.
GGATGGCAGTCAGTGAATCAGGAAGTGCAGAGAATTAGTAAGGAGGAAGTGAAGGCAACTATGAAGAAGATGAAGAGTGGAAAGGCTGTTGGGTCAGATGCCATACCTGTGGAGGTATGGATATGTCTAGGAAATTTTCAAGAACAAGGATGATGTGCAGAACTGTAGTAACTACAAGGAAAACTATGGGAAAGTTGTTGAAGCTAGGTTAGGAAGAGAGGTGATGATCAGTAAGCAGCAGTATGGCTTCATGCCGAGGAAGGGCACTACAGATGTGATCTCTGGTTTGAGAGTGTTGATGAGAAGTACAGCGAAAGTCAGGAGTTGCACTGTGTCTTTATGGATCCAGAGACAGCACGTGATAGCATTGGGGTTATGATAGGGTACTACATGATTCCTCATGTAGTACCCTATCATAGGAGTCAGGAGTGGCAGAAAAGTGTGTGAGGGTGGTGCAGTACATGTATGAGGACAGCAAGACAGTGGTGAGGGTTCAAGGTGGGGGTGGGATTACAACAGGAATTGGCTCTGAGCCCCTTTTTGTTTGTGATGATGTGAAAGTCACAAGAAGCAAGACAGAATATGTGTGTGTGAATGAGGAGACAGGTGGAAAGGTTAACATACAACAACAGTGCACAAGAAAGATGACGAGAGTGCAGGCGAGGCGAGGCGGGCGGGGCGGGGTGGGTGGAGGCTAGTGTCAGAGGTGATGTGTGACAGAAGGATAGCAGCAAGAGTCAGAGGGAGGGTGTACAAGATGGTAGTGAGACCTGCTATGATGTATGATTTGGAGACCGTGGCACCAACAAAAAGACAGGAAGTCAAGCTGGAGGTGGCAAAGATGAAGATGTTAAGATGTTTGATTGGGAATGACCAGGTTAGAAATGAGTATATCAAAGCTGAGGTTGAGCGTTTTGGAGACAAAGTTAGAGGCAATGTTGAGATGGTTTGGACATGTGCAGAGGAGGGATAGTGGCTATCCTGGATAAAGGTTGCTGAAGATGGAGCTGCCAGGCAGAAGGAAAAGAGGAAGACCACGTTCATGGATGTAGTGAAGGAGGAGAGAGTTGGTGTGACGGAGCAGATTGCTAGGGATTCTTGAGGTGAGATGGAAACAGATGATCCGACGTAATATCAGAAGAGGAATGGATGGGAGGGGAAAATGCAGAACTGCTATTTTAGAGCGCTCTATAATGGGTTTGCATCATGTATTTTGTGCAATGTGCTGCAAGATGTCTATGTTGAATTGCAAATAAGAATAGGTAGACAGTATGTCATTTAAATGCAGAGTGTGATATTATGAATGTGAAATGCTCAAAGGTACTTAAGAGCAAGGTTAAATTCAAGTCCTGGGTTGCAGGTTTCTATCTCGCTTGTGGCTGCTTCTTTTCAAGGCTATCCTAGCAACATTCCTGAGACTGCAGAGATTACCCAGTATGAGACTGCTGCCACATTTCATATACTATCCCAGAGTGGAGGCAGCCTGGCAGGGAGTGGCTTTTGCCCTTGCAAGACTCGATTTATGGTCAAAAACCACTTCTTCTTGTTGCCAGAGTGTAACACCCTCCCAGATGACCGTGTGCAACCTCAGTTTCTGCATGATGTTTAAGTTAATGAGTAATCACGTTCAATAATTGAGATAACAGTGTTCACCAAAATAATCAGGATTATAATTCTTACTCTAATCAAGCAGCCTTAAGCCTTGATGTACTTTCCATGTCCGCGAGGCTGCTACAGTCCAGTGAGCTAAACTTCTTCATCAGGTGATGAGCGTCAGGGTCCCTGCAGATGTCCGTGTGCTTGCCAGTGTTAATTTTGACAGCAAATTTTGATTTAGTTTTAGTCATAGTCTTTTGACGAAAATGTAATTTAGTTTTAGTCATAATTTAGTCATCTGAATAGTTTTAGTTTTAGCCTAGTTTTAGTCTATGAAATTATCGTAAGAATATAGTCAACTAAACTGGGAAAAACACTTTGCATGACATTAAAATGCTTACTTTTGCATGGAGATCTGAGTGACTGGTTTGCAGATGTTGTTTAAGATTTGTCGTGTTTTTGCCGGAGATAGTCGCCGGTAAAAACACCGGTGATGGTTTACACATCATTTTGTTTGTCACAACGTCAAAGGACAAATGTGTCCATACATCGGCTCTTCTCTTTCTCCCTGCTGACATTGTTTACATAACTTA
>JASGAU010348644.1:4082-15220 GCA_030220045.1 Australoheros facetus
CCCTCTCTCTGTTAGCCCTGCAACAAACAGGCGACCTGTCCAGGGTGCACCCAGTGGGCTCCACATAGATAAGTGGAAGAAAATGGATGAAAAATACTCTTAATTTCTTTTATTTCTTTAGTGAGGTAGAAGATCTTTTTCAGTTGTAAACCGTGCACAACGTCTTTAATCCACTGTCCATGTGATGGAGGTAATGAGCCCCTCCTTTTGTGTAGGATGTGCCTTCTTGCCCAAAGTGAACAAAAGGCAATGATGTCAGCTTGGATCCTGTTCAGCTTCTCATTTGGAGGGATTACCCCAAATACTGCTATAATAGCAGATGGTGCCACAGTTTTTCCAAAGATGTTGGAAAACATTTTGAAAATTGGACACCAGAAATTTGATAACTTTGACCAAAACATAAGATGCAGAGTGCCCAAAGACTGCTTACAACAATCACATGTTAGTTTAAGATCTCTGTAAATTACAGCTAATCTCACTGTAGACCAGTGAAGCCTGTGTATGATCTTAAATTGGATTATTATGTGTTTCAGGCAGATAGAGGGTGAATGTGTTCTCTGAACAACTTTGTGTCATCATCTAGCATCTAAAAGGGAACACTGAAGACAAAGGAGCTAATTATCTAGCTTTAAAGAGATGAAAAGCTAGAATCATAGTTTTAATATGAATGGTATACACACAATGACACAAAACACCAAATACCTGCTTAAAAAGCTTGGGATAACTTTTCTTACAGAATAAACAGAATTATTCATACTGTATGCAAAAAAAATAGAAGAATCGAGTTTAAATGATGCAAAGTGCTTCTAAGCCTTGCACAACAGTGTTTAGATCCAACAGAGGAGGCAGATCATGTTTTAACAACCTGAAGCAAATTATTCTGGAGCTTTGTTCAAACTAACAAGTCAGAACAGACAGACGTGTTCCAGTTATGGCTGTTTTATTCTTTTTAACTTGTTGTTTCTTTAAATGAAATTGTGTGTGTGTGTGTGTGTGTGTGTGTGTGTGTGTGTGTGTGTGTGGCGGGGGGGTAGAAAGCATTCCACCATGATGCAGACTGCTTTCTACAGCAGTCTGCATCATGGTGAATTTTCATATTATCCAGTTTTAAAGGAATCTCGGAAGTTGAATTTAGCTTTGATGAGCTGTATTGAATCAAAGAAAGTCTTGAGAGCTTTAGCGAGAGGCTTCTGATTGATGCCACTTTTGAACATTCCCCTCTCTTCTTGTTCCTCACATGCAGGCCTTTTAAGCCACCTCTCCTTGAGAAGGAGGAGGGCAGTGCCAGTTGGTATGATAGAGAATGGAAACTCTGGGCCACGGCGCTCCGGTAAGTTTGAAATCGGAGCATGGCTGGTGGAGAGCCCGGATTCAGGGCCAGTCTCCCGCCATCCCTTGGCACGAACAGGGATGTCGTTTTTTTTTCCCCCTTCATAATTGTCAGCTAACCGTCTCTCCCTACTGTCCTCCATCACGTGCCTGCTGTTCGAGTTGTGCCCCTCCTCGATTGTTTCCTGCTAATTAAATTTGTGCTTCGCCGTGTTGTGAAAGTGCAGAGGAGAAACCATCAATGCTAACCTTGATAGGACTAGCATTGAGCTGTCGTGGTAGGTGCATGAAAGCAGTTTGTTTGTGTGGATAAACAGAAAAAAACTGATGCTTACAGCTTTTGAAAGCGTGAATTGTTGATGAGGAAAATCAACAATGCTTTTAAAGAGGCTAGATAGCAGCCTGTGTGACTCTTCCCTCTTTTCAAGGTTCTTCTGTTTGGTGTTCTTTTTATTGATTTGCCAAATTATGCAGCATGATTTTAGTTGTTTTCTCAGCCAGAGGCAATCTGCTTTCAGAATGGCTTTTCATCTAGGCCAGAAAGCAGATGGTAGAGGAATGCAGGCTGTCTGTCTGCTCCCTTGTTTTAGTTTTTGTCTGTAATCTGTTTTTGTGCTGTATTCTTGCAATCTGCTACTTCAAATCATATACTTTATATCAAAGAAACTAACACGGTTTTGTCTGATGATGAAAGGTTTTTATGCAGTAGCAGCTTCAGTAATGCAGACTCATTACATAATATTCCTTTTGCCTTTTTAAGACTCCGTTTGATAATTTCATGCTTTGCACCACTCAGTGTCTGGCATGTAAAACAGCAGCCGGTGATAGACTCATTTACTCAAGTGACTCCCTCCATTTCTCTTAGATTGCCTGAGAAACTGTAGTGATTCACGGTGGAGCAAACAAAGAGCAGTCACTTGAAGAGAGACTTTAAGAACAGACCTTTAATCAACCATTTGTCATTGCCAAAAGAAATAAAAATAGACTGCTCTGGAATAGTTCCCATATTCAATGTAATTAAGGCTGTCGTCTAGATGAGGCCCACTGGGGTTTAACGGGAGCTTTGCCTCCCTGTCAGTGCTGTGTCTGCCAGGGAAAACCCAGTGGACAGAAAAGCAGTTTAGGAGCAACAGGTGATCCCAGGATGTCATTCATCAAGTGTCTTGTAATGCCATCATGGCTGCAATTAATGAGATAAGCAAGTGATTCATATCTTCATCCAACATTCAATTTGATTCAGTTCAGTTTTAATTATGTAGTGCCAGTTCACAACAACATCTCTGTTGCTTTATATTGAGGTAAGTTCAGTATTAGAGAGAAAACCCAAACAGTCACCTTTTGAGCAAGAACTTGGTAAGAGTGGAGAGGAAGAACGGCCTCATAGCCTGTCTCAGGGAGGGACAGCTGTCTGCCATGATTGGTTGGGGGGTGAGAGGAAAAAGTAGACCAAAAAGAAAAGGGGGAGAGAAGACAAACTATACAAATGACAAACTGTACAAAACACAAACTGTGGGAGAGATTATCCAAAGTTAATCATATACCTCGTGGCACGTACCTCTGTTAAATACTTGTGTGTGATTTTTGACCAACATGTCAGACGGTGCTCTCCACGGCCACTGTGGATGGTGGATTCCTTCCAGTGGAATTTCACAGACCTGGAGAATCAGTGCAAAGGTCCATTGAAGCTGTTCTGATGGCAGATGTTTCCTTAAATCCTTAATTAAACACTTCACCCCTTATTTTGTATCTAAACAATGCTCCTCAACTATGGCCTCGCCTTAGTTTCTGAGTCTTTTTTTATTAGCATAAGCAGATTCTCTGAAAGCGAATTCAACAATGATAGTGATGAAATCATAAATCAAAGCTGCTTCACAGATCATAAATTATGGAACAACTGCTACAATGTAATATGAGATTGTCTGCTTGACCCAGAGAGTAATCTAGCTGCGGCATTCTGAATTGTCTGAGTGGCGGAGGGCTGCATTACTGACTGAGAGGAAAAAGGGCATTACAGTAGCTGACATCAGAAGAGATGAAGGTAAGAATGAGCACTTCTAGGTTCTCTTCAGTGAATCTTACCTTATTAATGCTTCTCGAGTGGAAAAAAGATCTAGAGAGCTGCTTAGTATGGGTGTTGAAGAGCGGTGAGTCATGAAAATCACCCCCAAGTTGCTCACATTGATATGAGCAGCAGAGGTCAGAGGTCCTGGTCACAGGGGCAGCATTTGGTGGGCCAACAATCTTGTTGATATTGACCCATCCAGCTCCTTTTACCATTAATGGCAGTAATGCTAACATGCTGCTAATGCTGGTTTGAAAGGAAAATACAGTTGGATATCATATGCAAATAAATGTTTTTTTTAGCATTTAAATTGGTGCTAATCTGCCCCCAAGGGAAGAAAATATAAATGAAAAAAACAGCATCGGCCCATTTAACAACTTTCTTTTTGGTGTTTAAACAAAAACAAAACTATTGCATTAACTAAGAAGCAGAAGGAGGTATTTTAATGTCTGACCTCACTGCATATGTGTTAGTCAGAGTTTTCCTTTACAGAGTGCAAAGATTTGGGAAGAGAGTATTTAAATGAATCATACAAATGATATAAATAAATACCAGCAGCTTCTTATATGGAAGACAAAACAAGAGTAACAAGTGCGTTTATGCACATGGCACACTAACGTCATTAATATACAGATGGGTGAGGATCTGATGGTAAATGATGTTTGTCTTCAATTCCTCCTACAAGTCAGAAGTTACAGATTAGCTTAGAAGAGTTTAGAATAAGGCAGACTTAAGCTGTGAGATTTACATCTTGAGAGCAGCTGTCCAAACTTCCTGGACCACACAAAGCCTCCCAGCAATTCCCGACAGAAGGGTTTGCCCTTCTATTAAAAATATATTGATTCCTTCAGTTGTCTCTTCTTTACTATTCCTTTGAATGTGTCACTCAGTCCCTCATTGGGCCTGCTTGCTTTTGACTTGCTGCGTGTTTGTTTATATTTCACGCATCTACCTACAAAGTATAACGAAAACTGTCCGATATGTCCCCAAAACTTGAATCAATATAAAACATAAACCAGTTTTAAGATGTGTTGGAAATGCCAACATTCATTGTTGGCAGTAGATGCTGCTACTGCAACTACATAATGTTGTTTCAATGAAGCATCAATGGAAAGGTTTTCTAATAATGATAATCTGCCTGTTCTGCTGTTCAGTTTGTGTTGTATTGATCCACCATGAAGTGCTTGCTTTCATCATTTTGGAGAAATATATTGGAAATATTATGCTGGATCTTTAGGTAAAGGTCTGCATTTTTTTTTTTAAAGATAATTTAATTCCTAGTTCTGAAGAAGGCATCAATAATTAAACATTTTTGTCCAATGTTTCACAGCTCCAAACTCAACAAATCTAAAAACCTGTCAGCAACAAAAGTTCGTGTTTCTCTTTCAAGAGAAGGAAAGAAAAAGCCAAACCGTCTTTATCCGGCATTTATCCACAGTAATGCTTCAAAAGGATTCACAGAAATTGATGGAGGCATTTTCAATTGCGGGGCTTGCAACCTACCAGCCACAGTATCCTTAACCATGAAGTGAGCCTTGCCCCATGCAGGCAGATTTAAGTGCCCTGTCCCTGAAAGAGCTGCCTCACCCTGTCTGATGGAGATACCAGCAGTGAAGGAGGCATTCATCGTCATCATCCTCCTTAGTCAGTGGTGATATCTGTCCCATAAAGACAATCTGAAGAGGTCACTGGAGGCACAAATAGTTCAAAATAAGGATAGATACCGTGTGCACGCATACACATATTCCTACACAATTACACAACACATGCCTTCAGAGGATACATGTCTATCTTGAGTGTAGCTCACACAGTCTGCCCAGTCGGCAGAGACAGAATCTACAGCGTGCTGCAGTGATCAGCATGCCTGTGCTGCGTGCTGCATTGTTGATATGCAGTCCATGTCTGGATAAAGAATTTGGTTTCTCTCTAGTTGGCGTTTGGCTCAGTGCTTTGCTAGAAATCATCTCTGCCTCTCTCCCCTTCTTTTTCTCTCACTGTGCATTTATATTTCTCAGTCTTTCTAAGCCTCTCACATCACATTGAGTTCAGCTGCGGTCAGCTTTATTGGTTCAAATAAATAAGAGTCATGACATTAATGGAAAAGAATCAAATAGCTGTCATGTTACAGTTGTATGTTACATTTGCCGTAAATGGCTGGAGATTCATTTTGACATGTTTAACATCATGTTTCATGTGGTCTTTGGTAATTTAGCTCATCGTTCTGGACAAAGGAGAAATAGGCACAAATAAACAACCAGGGAAAAATGCTTTGAATTGTTTGCTGTATTATCGTGAAAAAATGAAAATGGCAGTGGCTAAATCAGCACATTTTAATGGCACCAGTTTCACACAATCTAAACAAATACAGGCAATAGATGGGTCACTAAATAAATGAACCCATAAAGTACTGAATGTATCAAGTACACATTCAGTTCAATTAATTTCAGTTTTATTTATATAGCACCAGTTGCCAAAAGCAGGCACTTCAAAGCACTTTATACTGTAACATAATTACAGTGGAACCTCCAACCCTCTGATAATCCCCTATGAGTGAGACAGTGGGAAGGAAGAACTCCCTTTTAATAGGAAATAACTTCCTACAGAGCCAGGCTCAGGCAGGGAGAGCATAAAGAGATTAGGGCAAAAACCACACTGAAAGATAGAAGACAAAAGTCAACAAGATTCAGTAATAAAGTCTATAACAGCATAACTCAGGGATGGTTTAGGGTTGCCTGATCAAGCCCCAACTTTATCTAAAAGGAAAGAGGTGTGATCTTAAAAGTACACGAGAGGATGTCTGTCTCCTGAATCCAAACCGGGAGCCTGAAGGCTCCGCCTCCCATTCTGGTTTTCGAAACTCTGAAACTTGAATGTGTTTCGTTTTTATACAGTTTATTCCCACCTGCGCTCTCTGGGTTTGTTTTTCATGATTTTGGCCCTCAGCATACATGAAATAAAATCTTAGTATTACATCATGCAGTAATACGTGGGCAGCAATGTCCTTTCAACACTTGCATCAATATGACAGTGTCCCTACACAAAAATGTACTCCCTGTTATTATCACCTATAGTCATTTTTTAAGTTAAGCAGTTGTTCAAATAATAGCAAAGAAAAAAAAAGTTCAAAAGACTTGTGACTGACCCAGTTAACTTCATCTAACAACTTTGGGATAACCTGGAAAACCAGCTGATTGGCATGCAACTAGCAAACTTCATATACATCCTCATTTGCAGTGTTTCTGATATGTGAGAATGGCAAAAGAGAGACTGGTGGAGGCGAGCCAAATCGACACGAACGACCTCGAGTCAAAACCGAATGACTAATGAAAATCAATACTGACAGTTCTCATTAGAAAAAAACATGCAGTTGATTAAACGAAATGTATACACAGATTTCAAAATGTGAAACCCGAAACCTAACCTCTCCTCATCATCTAAAACAGATGGTAAGTGATGAGCGCACTTCTAAAGCATCTTTGCTCATTTGAACTCGGTGAGTTTATCGATGGAGTGGATTCTGAGAATGAGCAGCACTTCTGAATGGGAACCTATAACTTTCTCTGCTGCCTTTTCACAGCAGGAACCTTCATGCTATGAAGTAGTTTGATCCTCTTTATCTTCTGGTCCTTGACTGAAGCAGCAGTGCATAGCGTGGGGAGCCGAGAAGGCAGAGCGGGAGCGGGAAGGCGAGCGTTTGCATATAAATCATCCAAAGTGGTGACCACTCTTTGACGGTGTTTTAGAAGTTGAGCAAAGCGGTGCACCCTCAGTGCTGCTATTCCAGTGAAGCCTTTTCTTTACCTTGAGCTGTGTTTCAAACTGAAGGAGTATGTTTTGCTCACTAAGCTTCCTTTTTACTTCTCAGTTATACATAAATCTGTTTATACAGTATTTGACCAAGTATTGAGGGTTTTTTTTCATGCATTTTTTATGTAACTGAGATGGTTTCAAAGGCTGGATGGTGTCCAAGCATTTTTAGAGAACAGCTCGTTTCAAAGACACACCCTGCAGATATTTGAATGCACTTTTAATCCTGATTACTATTGTGATTGTTGCTCTACATCTGAGCATGGCCTCTGACCTATAGGGGGCCCATTAAGAAGAAACTAAAGCACTCGATGCCAAAAATGTCCCAGAGTGGACACTAGCGAACTTTGCAACCCTGTAACCCAAGACTATAAGAGCAAGCTCAGTATGCTAAAAATGTTAACGCAGCAGTAACCCAATGCAAATGACACACACAAAACCACAAAAGCAGCAATACATGAAACTGATTTTACCTACTTTTGCCTTTGTAATAATGGAGTTCTATTGGATTAACCTGAAGTGGGCACTCTGACTCGGTGCAAAGAGACAGTAAAGGATACGTGAGGCTATACCTACACACATCCCAATTTAGATTCGCCGCACATCCTCCTGCTATCATCATTTCATGCTTCGACCACTCAAAGTAAAGAACCCCTCGGGCAGAACGGTAAACACCATTTGATGCTGCTGAACAGCATCCGAGTCTCATAAAAGAGGTAAATGTGAAAAATTTAAGCAACGCTGTGTGCTTTGAAACATTTGGCACACCAGATAGGTTGAAACAGTATCTAAATGCAGCACAAATGGGGTGAAAAACGACCAAAAATGAATGGTATGATGTGGGTGTTGATGGAAATGGAGTCATTTTCTTGTGCTTGATAGAAGGGCAGATGTTGCAGTAGGTGGTGGTGGTGGGTAGCTTGAAATGAGAGGCTTGTGGAGAGATCACTGAGGAATGATTGGGAGACTCTGGTGGGATTTGGTGCTTCTGGTGGAGTTTTGCTGTGTTTTTGTGAAGTGTGTAAGATCTTCAAGCTCCCAACGTGATTTTCCATGAAAGTTTCTTAGAAAGTCGGTGAGTTTCTTCTTAATTTTCTTTCTCCTGCAGCTTCTGATAGTGTTTTTATCCACAGAAATCATTTTTATTGCCTTTATAGCAGGTTGCTAAAGTCTGGGTCTTTAGTGGGTCATGAGTAAGCAAACAAACCATGAACAAACAGCTCATGCTACACTTCAAATGTCCTCCTTAAAGGACTACATATTCTCACATCATTGTGGAAGAATTTTGGCCCACTCTCCTTTACAGCATTGCTTAATTTCAATGAGTGCGCATGCGCTGGCGGCATCTGCTTCCGGGTAACAAGGAAATGACCTCTTTCTTGGAGCTTCCTGATTGGCAGCGCTAAGCCGAAATTTCGAGTTCTTATCACAAAAATCTAAGATGCGTAACTCGAAATTTTGAGAAAACAACTTAAAATTTAGAGTTGCAGATTTTTTTTTGTTCTGTTTTTTTTTAGTGCCAGAAATGAGCCTCCATATGAATGTGTGTGAATGTTAGATAGAAAGCACTTAAGCTTAGAAAGAAGTGCTCGTACAAATGGGTGAATGAGGCATGTTGTGTAAACTGCTTTGACTGCTCAACGTAGAGTCGAAAAGCACTCTATAAGAACCAGAACATTTACCATTTTTGTTTAACCTTTCAAGTGACACCTCACATGCTATCACGGATGTTCAATTTACGCTTTGTCTGCTTTTGTCAATTTTATTTAAGTAAAACTGAAAACGCGGAAAGTGGTTTTCGTGATCACGCTGAAAGAATATTTCCCGCCTTTGAGAACTTCAGCTGACACGTCTTTTACTAAATCGTTCAGCAGAAGATGATTAGATCTGACTCTGATTGCAGCTTTTGACAACTGCAGTTTTCAGCATAAGCAAATACACATTTAGGTAACTTGTGTGTAAACATTCTTATGATTTCAACGTATAATAAAAGTGGGAAGCCTATTTGAACTCATGACCTAGTTTAACATAAAGCTAATGTTTTCACATCCCAGAGAACCACTCTGCCCCTCCAGATGTCACCGGCTACACCAACAACACCACCGCCAGTGACGGCATCCAGGTGGAGAGAGCCCCAGGCACCGGCACCGCAGCCCAGAGACAGACACCCAAGTACGGCAACGCTGAGCTGATGGAGACCGGAGATGGTGAGTCAGGACTGGGAAAACTGAGAAGTTGTTCACATTATTCAAGGTGAAGTTTCTCTGCAAAGGTATTTGATATTTGAACTGTTGTGTTTGGCGTTTTCTATCTTCATGATATAATGCGGTTCGAGAACTTCGTCGTCATCGTCATCGTCATCATCATGGATTTGTTTTAGTTCCCAGCTGCTCCATCAGAGTGTTTGTTGTAGGCAAAGTTGTAGCCTAGAACATTTTTGTTACTTTGGGCTTGTGTGAAGTGTTTAATGAAAGTTTTATTGTAGTTTTTTCTTCCTGTGTGTGTGTGTGTGTGTGTGTGTGTATGTGTTTTTTTTTTTTTTTGTAATGTTTCAGTTTTTATTTTTCTTGGAAAAGTTACAAAAAAAAGTTGCTTTGTAATTCCACAGGTGGTACTTGTTTTCGATCACAGGCTGCTGTGTAAATCTTGCAGCCTGAACAACACAAACTATATCAGCAAAATCTGTTTGTCATCCTTCATGGTTGCATAACCAGTTCTTTTAGTTCAAACATGGCGGGGATCAGATTTGGGTCAGATTCGTAATGCCTTTTAGATAAATCCACATTCCTGCAGAGACCTCAGAGATGACGGAGGATGGCAGTTTGCTGGTTCATAGTTCAATAATTCCTTCTCTGGAGGGACGTGAAGCTCCAGCAGACGGAGTTATTCATCAGACGGTGCGGTCGATGCTGCTGTGGGCCGCGGCGCTGAATGCTGCTCACAGCGAAGCGGCTTGATGGATCAGATGCCAGAGTTTGCACACAGGGGCCTGTCGGGATGTTCGGCTGAAAGAGACGCAACAAAGCAGAGAGGATTTCATGTGAAATAATTTGTTGTGTTGCTTACAGCCGGCTGTGGGCCCTTTTTAAGTTACATCACAAATAGTTTGTTTGGATTTTTGAGGCTTTAACATTTGACTTTAGAGCGAGTTCCTATGGTAGTTTTTTTTTTCTTCTTATTTTTGTAAGGATCTTTTAACCCTTTTACTAAGTGTTTAAAGGCATTTTCCTCTTATAACTTATATAAATCTATCCATGCATCCACAATCTTGATCACGTGTGCGGTTCAGGTTTGCAGAAGCGACTGGCGCTCAGTCCAGCTGTCACTGGGCAAAAGGCAGCGTGCACTCGGACAGGTCGCTAGTAACTGATGTACAGTACAAAACACTAGTTTTGCAGTGTGGAGAGTATCAGTTTAATCAGTAAGATGTATTTGAGCATCTCAAACTACTAAGTAGGAAACAAAATATAATTTCTCTTGGTCAGTTTAATGACAATAGTTTTTACACAAAGAATATTGCTTCAGTTTTGTTTACAGCACCTTGTTGGCATGAATCTGCTGTCCACCGTTTCATTGCTGCTCTTTGTGGAGCGTATGTGGGCGGATTAGAATTTGCACTGCCTAACATTAATGTGCATGTGCTTCGGACAGAAGAGTTTGTTTTACATGAATCTACAGTAACATCCAACCATGTTGCACGCTACACTTAACATCTGCGGTTCATATGGTGCAGTGGCCTTTTGTGAGAATTAATACAATGATTGAAATTTTGGATTCATCTTTTGACTGAATAAATGCAAAACAGCCCAGCATGGGGAAAAATATGCTTCCTGCATGTGTTACATATTAATTTGAATAGATTTCTTTTCCATTTTTTTGAGAAAAGCCCGAAGAGAGAGAAAACAAACAAAAACAGCATGATCACCGTAGGATTGGGGGT
>JASGAU010348644.1:15243-29457 GCA_030220045.1 Australoheros facetus
ACTATAACTGTCTCACTGAGTTGCATCCTGTACCTTCACACGCAGATTAAATAATAATGTTGACAACATCACTTCAGTCTTTGGTTCACCCTGAAGCCCAAACCAAGTCTGCTAGAACATCTGTTTACATCCAGGTTTCAGTTCTCAGACGTTCATTTAACTTTTCTGTCTTAAGGCTGCATCCTCAGTGGCTCTGAAAACAGCTTTAATGAAAGAGCGATTTGAGCCCACACCTCATCTCAAACGCCGTTTTTGCATTTCGAGTGCGGCTGTTTTGATTGCTCACTCGAGGGCGCTTCAATGTAGATTTAAAACTATATTTTTCTACACCACAGATGAGACGGTGGGTCGCTCAGTGGAATCCGAAAGCGGCGACTGCTTCTCGTGCGCACCCGTGAAAGCACGGTTGGGAAGTCTAGGCTACGATGTGGATTAAAATGGTGTTTTTTGTTGACGCTCCACAGGTGTTCCAGTCAGCAGCAGAGTTTCAGCCAAAATACAACAACTTGTCAACACGCTGAAGAGACCCAAACGGCCGCCACTGAGAGAGTTTTTCGTTGATGACTTTGAAGAGCTTTTGGAGGGTAACGGCTTCTCTTTTTATTCTGAAAACGATGTGTTTTTGTATATTTTTTATTCTTTTTCAGTTACATGTTGGTGCAAAAAATGTGTGTGAAGTGAATCAATCATTATAACACACCAAACTCAGAAATAAGGATACACAATATGCAAAGAAAGTTAATAATAAAAGACAATTCAGACTTTGAGCGAATGCCATGTGATCTTGGTTGCCCCCTAGCAGCCGAACCGTGCCCCATCCATCTAAAACCCGTACTGCATGTCAACTAACATTTTACCAAAGCTGATTTTGCTGTTTTAGGTGGATTTCATCATGCTGTGATATAGTCACAAGATTTTTTTTAATACTTTGAAAGTTTATTTGCTGCTTTAAATTAAATGTGTGGCTTTCAGAAGTCCCAGTGAGAACTGAACCCTTGACTCTGAGTACGTTTTACCCAATCCGCAACTTCTTGGGCTGAAAAATGAAGCCAACACTGAAGTGCTAAATGCTGCAGTTCCTAGAATTTTCCTCCTTTGTCACAACTGGACAGGGATAATTATTATGGCCGTGTCTGCTTTGAATGACTCAGTTAAGGCCTCAGTCACGCTTGGAGACCTTGGGAAAGGTGTGCATTCCCTGACTGGTTGGCAAGTGCTCGCTACCAGTCATTGGCTAAAATCGTTTACAAAGAGGACGCTGCACCAAAAACCTCGTTGTGATTGCTTTGGTCGCTAGCAGATTGCTGAGGTTTGCATGGAATACACTGACTTGTCTGCAAACACTCAACAACTGCTTGCTGAGCAGTCGTGACACTTAAAGTGCTATGCAAGCTGGAAATGGAGAACAACAAAGTAAAAGTTGTGCCCTAATACTGCAACAAACGGTAGCCAAAAGGGCATTTTTTAACTTTGCATCACAGTTTTTACAGTTTCGCTAGCAACTGGCAGCAACCAGCAACTAAACATTTCCCCCCAGTGATTAGAGGTTGCTACAGCGTCACCGACCGGTCTCTAGGCTGTGTGAATTCCCTAAAGTAGATTCTGAGCTGGACCTCTCGAGGCTTTTTAAAAATTCTCATTACTTGACTTATAACAGTTTTGGTGAGTGAAACTTTAGATATTTATATATTACGTAGAGCTAATTAGCACACATATGTGTCTGTGTGATGCACCCATACAGTTTATGCTAACCTAGCCGAAGCTAACCTATTAGCCGACAACTCCACCCTTTCCTCCTGATATGGTCACATTTGGCTCTTAAAAAACAACATGGCAGCAGCCAAAATGCAAATGATTGTGCCCATCTTTTATGTACAGTCTGTGTTTCAGTGTTGTGGACTTAAAATTGAGTGGTGGTAAATATATATATTTAGCTTTAACAAGAGAAAAAACAATCTGTGCACAAAACCTCGTTCCCCAGAGTCTGCTCTGACAAAGCAGAGTCGAGCTGATGAATATTTCTTTCTGTTTTCAGTATCAAACGCTGCAGAGTCAGAAGTTAATTCATAATTTAAGCATGAATAGCAAATGTTGGAAAGACTCAGTTTGGATCAGCATGCCATTAAAATTCATACGTTTTGCTTGATTAAAATCTCTTTCCTGTGAACTTTCTCTGTCTCACAGTAATGCTGACATGCAGTTAATGTTTGATTCTTCATACAAACATTTTTACGTGACAGTCAAAGTAAATTCATAAGAATAGAAATGCTACATTTTTATATCCTGCTGACTGGTTATTTTAATATCACCTTTGTCAGATTGTTCAGTGTTTTTGATACTTGCTGTCCTGTAATCAACAATTTGCAGCTAAAAAAGAAAAATCATTTTTAAAAAGGATGAGGCTGCAGTTTTTCTAATGAACCCCTCAAAGGACCAAAAACCATCAATATGTTAATTTCCCAGAGCAGCTGGCCACTAATGTTTTTAGGAAACTTCAAATGGGAGAAAATGGTGCATTTGTGGTCTGATGGTTTGATGGTCGGGTGAATATTTTGGACATGCTTCGTGTGACCACCTTCTGCCACTAAAACATTTTCACAGTAATGGGCAGGAACGTTGGTCCAAGCTTCTTCAGAATATTCCAACAGTTCCTCCCTGGATTCAGGCGGTTTCAGTCATCTCTTCCATCTCTTGGCTTGACTGAATAAACAGTGCGGCTCATCGATATGTTTCTAATAGCTTTTGGACAGATCGAGCTCTGTGTCACAGAAGATGCATCCTTCTTGTCCTTTTACAGTGTTTCAAATCATTTACAAATGCGAGTAAAATTGAATAAAATTATTTTATTTTTATGTCGTCTGCTTTCTCCTTCCCACCTGCAGTCCAACAGCCAGACCCTAACCAGCCCAAGGCTGAAGGGGCACAGATGGTGCCCATGCGGGGTGAGCAGCTGGGCGTGGTGACCAACTGGCCCCCGTCTCTGGAGGCAGCTCTTCAGAGGTGGGGCACCATCTCTCCGAAGGCCCCGTGTCTGACCACCATGGATACCAACGGCAAGCCTCTCTACGTGCTCACATACGGTAGGTCCCGGAAAGCCAGACGGGGGCACTTTTCTGTCTGGTTTTGGGTTTTGAGTTTGTTTTTTTTTTATGTGAACTCCCTCATCATAACACGTCATCCTTAAAGTAAATTCTTAGGATCTGAGCAGCAGCTGAAAGAGACAGTGCTGAAATATGTGTGAAGATGAGCATCGCATCCAAAATGGTGTATTTACATATGAACATGCACATCTGACACCTCACATGACCCCAAACAAGTCACCCTAGTCAGCCAGTCTGCAATATACTGTCACAACATACTGTTGAAATAGGGAAAAAAAAAAAACCTTTGTAATATATGCATAAAAGAGTGTTTTTCTTCTTTGAACTGCATCCTGTTTTCGGCACATACGGTGGCTTTCCCAAGCTGATTAAGTGAAGCACCAAACAATGTTTAACACCCGCTGTGTGAGCATAATTCCCCTAATGGCAGCCAGACAGGGTGCTAAGCACATTAGCGGAGTGTGAAAAAGATGCCTGAAAAGAAACGCGCTCTGCTACAGAGGGTGGAAAAGTTTCTCATCCTGAAGGTCCAAACCTTCAGACAATGTTTCAGGATCAATTGTTTCCATTTGGATGGATCCTGTGTGACTTTTAATGCAGCAAAACTGTAAAAAACAAAAAAAAACCTTTCAAATCTTCCTCTATGTGTCCAGTAATACTAGTTTATGCACGTGGCGCTGACTTTGGTGCCCTGTTATGAAAATTATTGGCCATGGACAGAGATGTTGCTCTGTCATTGAGTTTTGCTTCTGCAGAAGTAAAGCAGTGTTAGACCGCAGTGCATCATGCAGGAATATAAATCCTCTTTGGTCCTGAATCTGTCAGCGTAATGTAAACATTAACTAAAACATGTTTTTAGCAGTCATAAATGAGAACATGTAGCAAAGTAAACAGCAACATAACCCGATAGCAAACACGTAACGGCCTTCTGGCCCCCGGCGCTGCCGTCGCCCCGGCTCCCTAAACACATTCGCTGCAGCTGAATCACATCACGTGCCCTCCCCCGGCTCGGTGCCACAGTTTAAATCTGCACCCAAATTGGAACAAGTTCTCTTGTTCTTCGCTTGAAGGCGACCGAGTTATTCATCTCCCAAACAGCGGCGGAGAAAACGGCTTCAGGTCCGGCGGGTGGAAAGAAATTTAGCTGCCGTGAACTGAGCTGCTTCTCACAAGGTCCTCATGAATTTAGAGTCAAACCTCCCAGCTGTACAGCGGAGAGAATGAAATTACACTGAGAGGACTCCAGACGCATCACATCACGTATACCCTGCATCACACAGGCGCACACCCCAATGAACTGGAAGAAGCACTCAAATCGTTTCCTTAAAACTACATGTCCCAGAATGACAGTGAAGAGGTTTCACAAGGTAAAAGTAAAGTAAAAATCTCCTTTATGTGTAAAATATACATTATGTTATAATGATGAGGAGACTTGAGCACGCTGGTTTATTTTTGGGGCGTTATTTCAAATCAGCGGTCCACGATCTTCTCCAGACTTTCAGGATTTCTTCAGTTTTCATCAGCCAGTCGCAGCTGATTGAGATTTTTATTATCATTTTGTCCCACAAGAGAAGCAGAAGTGTCTCAAAAAAAAGATGTAGAAACTTAGAATAACAAAAGGAAAAAAGGCAGAAAAGATAAAAATGTGGAGAGATACCAGGGATGATGGGAGAGAAGCAGACAAAAGAAAATCTAGTGAAAACTGAAGGAAGAAAAAAGTCAGAGTAGATGAAGAAATAAAGGGTACTATGGAAGGGAATGAAATTGGATGAGAAAAGAAGACAATTATTCTGAACATTAATAGAGATTTCTGTGATATGATGATCAGCTGCACAATGAATTATGATTTTGGTGTAACTGTGACCCTGGACGCCTAGAAAATGGATCTTTCTAAGACACATTCAACATGTAAAGGTTGTATTTCTAACCTAAACCATGATATTTTTCCTAAACCTGCTCCAATAGGTTTGCTGCCAAAATATAATCAATAAGCGAGTGAAAGCAAAACTTTAAAAGGATTCTACCAGCCCATAATTTCAGTATTGTTGTGGAAAGTTGTCCACCTCACCTCTAACATTTAACACTCCTACATGTCCTTTCAGAAACACTTACAGAGGTCATATCAGGAGTTAGGAACCGGTGACCAATAGTCCTTTAGTTAGAGGTCAAATCGTTTCTGTTTGAAATGATGTGACGGAGCAGCTGAAAGTATCTAAAGATCCTCAGGAACAGTTGAAGTACAGTTAAGTGTCATTTCTTATCTCTTTTGATGGCGTTCGAGCACTTTTGTTGCACACACGAGTTCACACAATCACACACTCCCATCGTACTGAGGAGGATTAACATGAATAGGCAGCGACTTTATCGCAGGTGGTTCAAATTGGCATGCAACGTGTGTGTGTGTGTGTGTGTGTGTGTGTGTGACTGAACAAACTGATTTGTGGGGAGCAAGCTCGCTGCCGATGATGAGGCGATATGAGCACTCATCAGACTGTGAAATGTCTTCAGCCAGCACTCAGGAGTCCGTCAGCAGAGACAAAAACATGGTGAGAGTGTGTGTGTGTGTGTGTGTGTGTGTGTGATATGCAGTGCTGAATCTAAATCTCAGCCGTTCTCTCTCACTGTCTCTGCCTCTCTTTATCTTTCATTCCTGTCGTGTCTTCTCTTTGATGTCGGCCAACAAAGACAAACTTGTTTTGTATCTTCCTTTCGAGTCGTCCTCCGCCCCCGGAGAACAGACAGAATTCATGATACAGAATTCTCCAGCTGTCCTTAAACTCAACCCTCACCGCTCTGCACTGCAGATAACCCCACCTAATGGGCAGGAGAGAGCCGTATTTCTATTAACAAGACGAAAAGTTTTAAAGAAGCCGAGGGTTTCTCGGGGAGCTTTGATCCTCTGATGTTATTCACCAACAAATCACATTATCAATAAAGCTGCTTGGGTTTCTGTTCAGCGTGCAGAGGAAGCATAAACTTTTTATTTCTCTGCATGTTTGTGATGCACTCGCTTTGATGTCCTGCTTTGATTATCTTTGTGTCCATCTGCTTTTTGTTTGGAGTGTTATCTGCAAAAAATATAAATCCTCACTCAATCATGTACTTAGAGGCAGCACTGCTGTAGTAAACAGTGTGTTTAACAGTCTTGTGGAGCAAATGTGGAGCTTTGACCCCTTGAGCTCCATAGTCTGTATATAAAAGAGGGACGTAAGCACCATGACATCACCAATTGGTCTCTGGAGTCAGTAGGTCCACTGGTAGATAAGTTGTTTGGTGGTTCATCATGTCGAAGCCTGTAAGAAACTGCCAGCGACTGCAAGCTTTAAAAACTGCAGTCGTAACTGATGTTTGTTTGCAGTAAACTGTTTTTTGTTGTTTTTTTTCCTTTTTTTTGTGGTCCAAAAAGTCTTATTTTCCTCCTGGGATGCTAAAGCTTTTCTTCATTTCATTAGTTCTGACAAACACTAGAAGGAAAAAAAAAAACTCATTTACTATGAAAAACAACAAGGAATTCACGCTGGATTGCTCATGCATAATATCTGCATCTGCCAGTCTGAATTAAAGGGGGAGAGGAATAGGAAGGAAATTGATTCTATTGTTGTGAGTTACTGCATTAATGAACAGAGCGGAGTCCGTCTGGCAGGGAAAATGAAACCGATCAGAAAGATCAGATAATATTTAATAACTTTATATTTACAGGGAGATTGAAAGATTTAAAGTTCTTTTGACAGACACTTTCTGTGAGTGGAGAGAATTTTTAAATCTTTATCTGTTTAATGCCTGTATACCTATATGACTTCCTTTATTGTCCTGACATTTTAAGTATCCAATTACCCCACAGTCATGAGGAGCGTTTGAGTTACTGCAGGTTATGAAATCTATATGATTATCTTCATACCAGTTTCCCCACGAGGGTGTAACATCAAAGTATTTTTTTTTTTTTTAAATCACCTGTTATATCAGTGCTGTAATTTCTTACATATGGAGGCTCCAGTTGTCGTCCTCAGATATTTCTTTCTTCTCTTTGTTTTTATTGGGTACAAAGAATCTTTCCTGATCTTTGATCTTTCGAGGACATATTTCATCAACATCATCTTGAACTTATTATTGATTGTTTCAAACCTGTCCTCAAAGACATACTTTAACTTTTATCTGTCTAGAAGAGTTATTGCATGACGTCACCCTTTAAATCTTTTTGCAGGTAAACTGTGGTCCAGAAGTGTGAAGTTGGCCTACAACCTGCTGCACAAACTGGGAACCAAACAAGAGCCGCTCGTCAGGCCTGGAGACCGGGTGAGTGGAACAAACGCCTGTGATACTGATGGACTGAGACGGAGGGAGCCACAAAGAGACCGAAGGGCCCGATTTTATAAGGGGAGCAAATTAGTGTGAGGCCACAATTGGGGGGGAAAGGAGAACATAGGAGCGGGAAAGCTCTGCAAGTGATCTGCTAACACTGTGGA
Organism: Australoheros facetus; assembly: GCA_030220045.1. Taxonomy (NCBI): domain Eukaryota; kingdom Metazoa; phylum Chordata; class Actinopteri; order Cichliformes; family Cichlidae; genus Australoheros; species Australoheros facetus. The sequence goes on from JASGAU010348644.1 coordinate 22,808, forward strand.
ACGTTATGAGTGCAGAACCAGCCAATTCATCTCAATCACTGCAGGGTCATCAAACGTGGCTTTTCATGACCTCAGTTCCTGACATGAGACGTGCTTTAGTTTCAATAGTTTATTAATGTCTTTTTTTTTTTTTAAGAATTTCACAATAGGTTATGTAATCCAATACGCTTGAGGCACTGTAGTGTCAGTAAACATATGCTTAAAGCGCCTCACGCTTATTCTGTCAAGTTCAGCCAAACTGAAAACCGAGACATTTCCTCTGTGTTGTGTATTCCAAGTTAGATTGTTTTAAATATGCAGTATTTGTTTGTTTTTAAGTCGTTTTTTTTAATTTTTTTATTTAAGTAAACTAAAATGTTTGTCACACCTGGTTTTAGTTTTGTTTTTAATAATAATAACCCGTTCTCATCCTGGGTGTCAAATATTGGACAAGAATGTTTTGATCAAGTGTGAAATTTTTTCCAGGCCAGAAATAGCTGCTGCTAAAATTACATCATATCTGTTTGAGGGTCTGTAAAGGTAGCATGAAGCTGCTAGCAATGCTGCATAATGCTCGAGCTGAGTGTGTGTGCTGACCCCAACCGAGCGGCCGAAGCTTGAACTTCAGCAGCTGAGGAAAGCCGGACAGGCGGCTGGGATCATCCGTGAGGCCCATTTCTAAGCTGGAATTGCTGTCGCCACAGTTTTCGCTGTGGTTCTCACCAGCTTTACTGTGCTGACACGAGGATAAACACCGATCAAGCATGACATTATGACAACCTGCATAATATTGTACTGATCCCCCTTTTACTGCCACTAGACCCCTGAAGGTGTGCTGTGGTATCTGCACCGAGATGTTAGCCACAGATCCTTTAAGTCCTGTAAGCTGTGAGGTGGAACCTCCGTGGATTGGACTTGATTGTCCAGCACATCCTACAGATGCTCAGATGGATTGAGATCTGGAGAATTTGGAGGCCAAGTCAACACGTCAAACTCGTTGTTGTGTTCCTCAAACCCCTCAAACCATTCCTGAACCATTTCTGCTCTTTGGCAGCGCTCATTATCCTGCTGACAGAAAGTTTGTTTGTTTGTTTTTAAAAACTACAATAATTCAGGGGAGAGTCTGTGAACTGTCCGTGGTACTGAAACCTAAAAACCTGCGTGTCACGAGGCTTCACAGACGTGATCGTTGATTAATGCCATGCTTGAATTCCTGAAATAAGAACAGCTGTGCAGTAAATGAAGGATCCCACTACGTTTTGTTGTAGCGAGCATTCGCCGAGTTCTTACAGTTGGTTTATGTTGTCTTTGAACCCACTCGGCCTTCTCCTTCAAACAGTAACTTTAGCAGCCAAGTGCAAAGTAAGGTAAGACATACTTTTGTTAAATATTGCTGCAGTTAGAAAACGACTGCTGTAAACTTTAGCAAACATTGTATGAATAATATTAATACTCTCCTCTTCAAATTTTGCAACTGAAAGGGAAACTCCAAAACTTTACATGTAATAAATGTAGCCAAGGAAAGAAGTGTGTCCATGTACTTCTGTGTGTAACATTTCACTGTAGGTCTTCAGTCAATCACGACCATCCCGTCAAGGTAAACCTTTAAGATAGATGACTATGGTGAAGACCACTGTGTTCCCGGATAGTAATTACAGGGTTCTAGCCAGCAGTTGATCACCCGGCGCTGCGTCATCCTGAGGTCGTCTTACCTCACGGGGTGAGAATTTCACTGGTTTGCTATTGGAACTGTTCTGTCACTGCAATTAGCAAGCCGGCGCACCCCGCAGACTCAAGATTTTTTTTCTCCTGCTACATCGCTGCACTATAGTATCATTTCACCGCAATTTGCAATCTACCACCGGGTTTTGTTCACACGTGAAACCCGAGGGGGAAGTAGAGGAAAATGGGAGCTCAAAGGACAATTTTGGCCTTCCTATCAAACATAAAATCTCAGCAGCTTGTCTTGTTTCTTGTCTTTGGAGACTCACAAGGATAACACACTGATGTGTTGCTTAAGGAACGTTTATTGACATTAGCGGCAGGTAAACGTGCATGTTATTTTCAGAGCATCGTAACACAGACCAGAGGGATCCACACAACCTATCGGCATTAAGTCACATGGTCCAATCAGATTCAGGTGCCTTCAATGGACCAACCATTATCACAGAAAATTACATACATAGTATCTAACTATTCATCATCACTGAATTAGCCCCCACCCCCAACACACACGCTGAATTTTTTTTCTGGCTAAGACCCCTGAATTAAAATGGATTTTTGGGTGTTATCCCCTGACAGTCAGACTGGCTGACCCATTTTATTACACCTTTCCTGTTCAACCTTAAGAATGCTTACTTCCTTTAGTGTGTCCTGCCCTCTCTCCTCCCTTGTTTTTACCTCTGCACTTCAAAACTGTAGAAAGAGAAAAATGCTAAAACATAATATTTGAAAGAAGTTATTTCTGTAAGTCAGTATTTAGCAGCCTTTAGACACAGCTGGACTCACAAACATCAGGTCCTCTTCTCGTTGGTTTCTGTTGGTATTTGTAAATCAAAGAAAAAAGAAGAAAAAGTGTTTATTGACGTCACCTCTCTGGATTTTTGCTAAGATCCCTTGTAACCCGCCACATGGGCATTACTTAATATGTTAAACATGTACTCTTGCATTGTACGTCCTTTCTTCATGTCATTATAATCATCACATTACACTCAGGGCCCCCTATTACCCAACACTCCACATGCCTCCACACATGAAATCATGCTTAAGTGGAAAAAGGTTCAGTAATGGTCCCACATGTGACACCCCCCCACTTCTCGCCCCTCTTTCTTCTTTATTTTAAGCGTGATTTCCAACTCAGTGGGAGACTGAAGGCAAAACTGGCTCAATGCCAGTGTGTGGTGCTTTCAGCTAGAAGGGTGTGTGTGTGTGTGTGTGTGTGTGTGTGTGTGTTTTAATTACATTACAGCTTCTTTTTGTTTTGCTCAGTGTAGCCACATTTCTGCTGCAGCTTTTAGAGAAATTACACTGTTTATTTCCAGTATCTCACCTGAGCAGTTTGCCTCACAAAATGATTAAACAAATGAGATTCAACCAGAGAATGTTTAGGAAGCCGAGGAGATTTAATTACACACAAGAAACAATAGCGGAGTTGTTGTGTTGTGAAATTACATCAGAGGTTTTGTGTGTCTGTGCGGGGAAACAAGCTCACTAAATGAGGCTGTTGAAGAATCAAATATAATTGTGGGTAAAGTTTCACATTAAAAAGTCCTCTTATGATAAGTAAGATATGGAGTTTTGTTATGGGATTAAATTTTTAATACAACATCATGCTGCCGTAATGGTGTCGTTTAACTGGATTCATTACAAAGGTGATGAATCTAAACATTTCCCAGAGACTCTGAGCTCCACTTAATCAATAAAAACAAGTATCACATCAGATTCAACATTTACTGTTAGTCCCATAATGCACAGTGCAGTCAGTGTTCACTTTATTAGGTGCACCTGTACCTGTGCCAAACACTGGATGGATTGTCTGAGTTTGCTGGATGTCGTTACACTGAATAATTCCTTTTTCTTATTTTTTTTGTGTGTGTTTTTTTTTAATGCATATGATCTTTGTTTAAATGTTTACATTTGAAGCCAACAACACAAAGCAAAACTGAAAAGCAGCCCAAAGAGAATTCAGAGCAACGACCGCTGTGATTCTTCTATATAAACCCAACTGCTCATCGCTGTCTCTGTTACCTGTTCAGGCTTGATACAGTTTGCACTTCACCGTCACACTCTTGCCTCCTCAAAAGCTGTAGCCCATGCCNCCCCCCGGCACAAGAACTTAAATCAGCTGATTGGAGCGCAGCAAGTAAAATGCATCATTGATGGTTTTTTTCTTCCTATCTGCCCGCCATGCAGATAGTTGAAGTAACCGTGTGATGTAAAGTATCAATGTAATTGTAACTATAATATGATGTGTAATGTGTGTTACATTACATTACACATTGTGTAATGGGTTGGGGGAGTCCAGTATAATAACACAATGCTGCAACATGTAACTGAATGAACTAAAATTATAGCTGATAGCATTGCAGTTGCATTAGAGCCGCTCTCTTTGTATCACTCCTGTTACGTGAGTCTTGATGAGCTCAGGTTTCCTCAGAAAGAAAGAAAACTTTATGAGACTCAGATCTATGTTGTACTAATTCACTGTTTTTGTTTGGTACCAAGGAGAACCGGTGCAGCCGCATATTTTTACAGTTCATATTATCATCCCAAACCACGGGGATCGTGTTTTTAATAATTGAGACAAATCCCATTCATCCTCTTATTGAAACAAGGTGCCTTCTAATCTTTTTCTTGTAGCTCAGCTCTCTGACCTTCATGCAGCTCCAGGCACAAATAAACTCTTTAAATTGTCTTGATTTTTTTTGGTGTACCTTGAGCACAGAAACAACTGCTCCATGTACAGTAAGATTTCGCACCAAGAAACCATGAAATGATAAAAAATATAAACATAACGAGCGAAACTCACCCAGAATGAACTTTATCTTTGTGCAGTGTTTCCTGATGGTGAAGCTGCAGCCTTGTACAAACAGAAATCATGAATCTGAATATCGTCTACAAATGAAACCTGAGACGTACTCATGTCAACAAACGCTCTGTTAAAGCATTATTACACCACTCTCATTCATTCAGGTGCACTTAGCTTACAGTGCCAATTCTGTGCCACACACACACACACACACACACATGCACTCTCGCACTCGTGCTGTGCTGTACTGTATATGGAAGCTATTAAGCACTTAAGCAGGGGTTCAGTATTATCATCACAGCGTGCAGCTGGAGCTGAACTGGACCAGAATGGCAGAGCAGCCGATAACGGCCTCGCTGTGACGTGGACAGCAGGTTGTTGTTGGGGTTGTGCTGTGTGCACGAGATGGTGCAGATAAACCATCCTCTCTGCGCTAAATACAAGTAAATTCACCAACAGCAAAAACCTGCGGTGAAATGCACAGAATGACCTTTTACATCACTGATACTCAGATAAAGGGAGAGGCTGCAGAGTGAAACCACAGTGCAGGTGTGTTGTGGCATAGGTAATGAGCCTTAAAGGGGAAAAAGTCCAAATCAAATCAAGTACAGTGAACATTTTATACTGAAAGAAGTTCAAATTATAGCCTTAAATTCACTGAGAGCCGGTTAATCCTCGACATGAACACAGGAGTAGAGACTGAGCAGGATTGAGAGCAGGAGAATGTGAAGCAGATGATATTAGAAAGTAGAGGAGGTATGAAGAGGAAAGTAGATGGAGATGGTTAGAGAGAGAGAGAGATGTTGACCAGATGCCCCCTAAACGATTCAGCTTTGTTCTTCTCTGGTTCTCTGGCGGCAGTTCCTATCAGCCATCAGCAGCACAGACACAAAACACGCTCTTTTCCCGACTCCTTTGATGCCTTGTTTGATCTCACCAGTAAAACAAAAACCTCTGATGTTGAACCCTTTCGGCTGTGATTGGTTTAAATGTAACTGCTGCTTTTGGTTAAAATAGTCAGATATTGTTTGCCTGAACCATCGTGGCAACATCATAACTTTCCCTTCATCCTGAAAGCTCTCTTCCTGTTTTTAACCATAACCCATGCGTTATGTCTCCTTTTGCTTGTAGGTGGCGCTAGTTTTCCCTAACAACGACCCTGCTTCCTTCATGACGGCCTTTTACGGCTGCCTGCTGGCCGAGTTGGTTCCTGTGCCCATAGAAGTCCCGCTGACCAGGAAGGTAAGGGGAAATGCAGCTGTTTACATCTGTCTGGTTCAAATGGGTTGAAAATCAGGAATAAATACATGAACATTAAATGGTGCATGGCTTTAGAAAGAACAGCCAGAATAGTGACGTTTAGAAGATGCACACGGTTTATTACAAAGACCTGTGAGCAGTGTCCTTACTGGAGTACTGCATGTAACTTAATTTCTACATGCTTACACCAAGTTTTTGGTTATTTTTGCTCCCGTACTTGTTTTATTTACTAGCCGGGCTTTAATAGTGCTTAATTTTTCTTAGTGTGGGCAGTTCTGCACTGGAGAGTGCAAAGATTTGTGTGCCTTTAATATTTGAGGGTCAAATCATTAATTTAGTAGTGCTGGAACGGTGACTCCACTTTTTTCCTGTTTAGATGATGATTGTTAAAAATGTGGGATGTGGTTTGTAATGTTTGTGCGGCCGAGGCCGCCGTGACTGCAGGCTTCTCGGTGATTAATGACTTCATGTTCAGGGATGTTGTTCTGAAGTTAATTCGAGCGGCGTTCGTAGATCTGTGAGTCTCCTCAGCAACGTGTAACAAAAACCAGGCTGGAGACTAATCATGGGGTTGAAGGTTAGATAGCCACCCCCCTACCCGTGTTTTGCTCAAGTGTCTCCGGGCAGGAGGTTTTGGAAGGAAGCTTTGTTGCCTTTGGTGTTTAAGTTACTCTGACAAAACATTAACATTTAGACCTGAAGTGATAGAAAAGAATAGATTTACACAGTAATTGATTAAAACTGCAAAAAGTGATTGACTTGTATATATTTATAGTGTTAAATTAGAATAGAATTTAAAATCCTTCTCCTCACCTACAAGGTCTTGAATAATCAGGCCCCATCTTATCTCAAAGACCTCATAGTACCATATCACCCCAACAGA
>JASGAU010348645.1:0-31348 GCA_030220045.1 Australoheros facetus
TGATTTTCTGTTGCACGGCACTGAACAGGAGTGGCCCTCCAATCTCATTGTACATCCTGTATAATGACAATAAAGGCATTCTATTCTATTCTATTCTATAAGCCAAATTCCTGGAAACAACCAGACAAACATGACAATATGTGCTTCTCTGGGTTTTTTTCTTTTTCCCTGCATGCAAGAAATCATGGAGGCCTGGAAGGTTTTGGCCTTTAGTGGTATTAAGAAAAAAAACTTACTTAAACGTACGGACTCATTTTTGTGGTATTAACTTGTTTTAAAAAATCGTAAAGTAGAATAATACAGATTATTTATTTCCCCCTTACCTAGAATAAAATTATGTGTGTGCACACCTGTCCTCTGCACCTTCTAGTCCCGAACTGATTAGCTGAATATCTGATCAGATGACACTTTGATATTTGTTTTTACTACTTTATGTGTTCGCTAATTGGGTGTTGAGTGTTTGGTTTTTGGATTGTTAATGGGACAAAACAATAAAAAGGTGTCACCTCAGGAAACTGTGTTTAGTATTTGTAAACATGTACTTGATGTTTATAAACAGTTAGTAAATTCAGTAAAAAGTGATTGATTTGGCTTACGGCTATATTAAAGCGAGTTAAAAATAATTTGCTGAATGCTTACAGATTGCCTATGAATGATAAATAGGGTCCCATAAAATAAAATAAATATCTCATTATCTCTGTGACTCTGCTGGCTGCACTTGCCTGCACTGCACTGAAGCAGAAGTTCATGCTGCACTAATAAATGGTGTGCTCTGGTTCCTCGCCACAGAAATAGCAGCGCACCTGACAGAATGCAGCTGTCAGTCAGAGCGGAGATGAGACATTAACTGGCAGCATTATCCTACCCTTTTGGCTTTTCCCTTGTCTCCATCTCGTTCCCGCTCTCCAGAGGGAGCGGGAACGAGATGGAGCAGCAGACAGGCGCAGAGAAAGGAGAGAAAGATTATGAGGCAGGGCGAGGCAGAGGCACGCAGAGATATATAGGGAGAGGAGAGGGAATAGGGTGAGAGACTGAACCCTTGCCATGTTCCACTCCTGTGTGCAGCCGCCAGCAAGTACCCAGCACCACTCCAACGTCATGAGCACTGGCTACCATATGCTGAAGCCCTTCGGCAGAGCTATTCTCAGCATTTTCTTGTTTTTTTGTTTTTTGCAGTTACCACACAAGCACACACCTTCCTCTGTTTGTCTCTCTCTTTTTGGGAAAATCGGGATCAGGCGAGTATAAAACTGGACTGTGAAATGCTTGTTGGCTAACAGCAGCTTATGTAAGAGACTGTAGGTAGGGCAGATTGGGTGCAAACAGCACTACAGTAGAGGTTGAGAGCAGGCCGACAGATGGTACAGAACTGTATGATGGCAGCAGATTTGTCAGGAGCACACTGGCTCATTTTCCCAAAGAGAGAAGTAAATCCCATCGATCTCTGCCTGTCGTAATCTCTGCATGTCATTTAAAACTAGTGGAGGTGAGTGGAGGTCTAACGTGACCTCCAAAGCAGCAGCTTGATTGGATTTGTGTACCTGAGTTGAGAACAAAGAAAAACAAACCTGTAATCTGTTTTCCTATAACACTGTCAATGTGGCTGCGTGTCTGAGTGTGTTCTTTCACTGTTGCAGCATGTCATTGATTGACCTGGAACTAAACAGTTATGTGTATTCCCGGCTCCTTCCATCACTCAAACATCTGCAGCACATCTAAGCCATGAAAAAGGATTCTCAATTTTTGACTCCCACGGTCCTTTGTGGAATGTGTTTTCTCCTCTTCTCATTTAAATAGCTGAGACAAACTTAATTATGCATGCACACATTGTAAATCGTGCTATCTTGTGCTGCATATGGATCTACTGCTCACACATAATCAAAAACATGCACGCTCCTCTTTGTTTAAAATAGTATAGCTAAATGTCTTTTCTCACAATGATCCACCTTGATGACGGCTGAGTAAATGAGTTTGGTTCCTGAGCTGACAGCATCTCTTGTAAATGGACTTGCAGATGGCAAAGCAGCGTTTAAGGTCAGCTCCAAAGAGAAAATCAGGATCTGGGAAGAGCTTTGAGTGTTTCTCCAAGTTGTGTTTCCTGGAATATGTACAGGTAGGGTTGTTTTAATGTGATAACTAGTGTTGGAACTCACACTAGTAAAATGGTGGCCTAAATGTCGACAGAATTTAGTTCAGCTCAAGGGGTTTATTCTACTGTCTTTTATGCTATTTCGTATAGAAACTGACTACGTTCAAAGAAGCAGCAACATAATTACTTAAATCCAAACAGAACAATTTTATATCTTGCAATTGTTCTTCGCTGGTTGTGATCCACTATCCCTTAGGACACAATTCATCTGCGATGCTTTTTATCTACATTGCTGTTCTCAGCATTAACCTCCAGGCAGAGTGATTTCTGAAACACAATGTGAAATTTTGGCTAGGAACTGCATGACTCACATCAGAGACTGAGGCTGAGACTGGAGACAGGCAGCCCAGGGAAGAACAACACACTGTGTGCTGTACCCTCGCCTAAAGTTAATGGACCACACAGTTTGATTTTACTGGTTTGAAAACAAAATGTGTACAGACAATTCTGTGAAAAAGTACTTCGTATTTCTTAGTTTTTGCATGTTTCTCACTCTTAAATGTTTCAGATCATCAAACAAATTTTAATATGAGGCAAAGATGACTAGAGTAAATACAAAATGCGGTTTTTAAATGTTGATTTTATTTATTAAGGGAAAAAGCTATCTAAACCTTCCTGACCCTCTGTGAAAAAGTAAGTGGCCCCTAAACCTAATAGCTGGTTGTGCTACCATTGGCAGCAAAAACTGCAATCAAGTGTTTGTGATAAGTGGCAATGAGTCTTTCAAGACTGTGGAGGAGTTTTGGTCTACTCTTCTTTACTGAATTGTTTTAATTCGGCCACATTGGAGGGTTTGTGAGCATGAACGGCCTGTTTAAGGTCATGCCAAAGCATCTCAATTGGATTTTGACTAGACCACTCCACAACCTTCATATTTTTTTGTGTTTGTTTTTTCAGAAGTGGGCTTGCTGGTGTGTTTCTGATCATTGTCCTGCTGCATAATCCAAGTGGGTTTGAGCTTGAGGGTATGAATCGATGAGTGGACATTCTCCTTCAGGATTTTTTGGTAGAGAGCAAAATCTATGGCTCCATACAGCAAGTCATACACGTCCTGAAGCAGTAAAGAAGCCCCAGACCATCACACTATCACCACCATGTTTAACTGTTGGTATGATGTTCTTTTTATGAATTGCTGTGTTAGTTTTATGCCAGATGTAGCGGGACTCAGACCTTCCAAAACATTCAACTTCTGTCTCGCCAGTCCACAGAATATTTTCCCAAAAGTCTCCGGGGATCATCAAGATGTTTTTTGGCAAATGTGAGACAAGCCTTTGTGTTTTGGTCAGTAGTTGTTTTCTCCTTGCCCAGTCTCTTTCTTATTGTTGAATCATGAACTCTGTCCTTAAAATGTGGCAGTGGAGCAGTGGGTAGGTGCTTGCAGCCGGAAGGTTGCTGGTTCGAGCCCCTGTCCCTGTGCTGCGTTGTGTCCTTGGGCAAGACACTTAAACCACATTGCCTAACGGTAGCGCCTGTCTCTGGCTGCATGACTGCAGATGCTTGTCTCTAGATGAGTGATCTGGAATGATCATTTAATTGTGTGCCTTGTGTGCACAGTGACAATGAGTTGAATCTAACTGAGGCACATGAGGCCTGCATTTCTTCAGCTGTTGTTCTGGGTTCTCCTGAATGAGTCTTCGTTGCACTCCTGGAGTAACTTTGGTAGGTCGACCACTCATGGGAAGGTTCACCACTGCTCCAAGTTTTCTCCATTTGTGGATAATGGCTCTCACTGTGGTTCACTGGAATCCCAAAGCCTTAGAAATGGCTTTGTAGCCCTTTCCAAACTGACAGATGTCATTGACTTTGTTTCTCTAGTTTCTTTAGATTGTGGCGTCATGTGTGTTCACTTTGTCAGACAGGTTCAATTTAAGTGAATTCTTGATCAAACAGGCCTTTACATACAGGGTCAGGTATGTTTGGCAGTTTTTTTTTTCCTCCTGATAAATGAAATGATCATTTAAAAACTGCATTTTTGCTTTGCTACACTTATCTTTGTCCAATATTAAAATTTGTTTGATGATCAGAAACATGTAAATGTGACAAATACGCAAAAAAAAACCCTATGAAATCAGGTAGGAAACAAAAACTTTTTCATGGTACTGTGTTTACGTATCTGTACTACATCCATTTATATTTCAAAATATTTCAGTGTCAGAGCTTCTATATCTGAATGCAACAGCAAGTAAAAGTAGCCTGAGAGTAACCGATGCCTTACGGTACCACTGAATGATCAGAAAGAAACACATGTAGGCTCTGATATCCACACACATCACTCTGCACTGTCATAATTCAATACTTCATTTACTCAGTCCAATTCGGTAAGCTTAATCTTCAAATGATGAGGGTGTAAAATGAAACTGATTAATACAATCTTTCCCATGGCAAATTCAGCCTCTAATGTGGGCAGGATGAATCCTCTTTTCACACTTGACAATTAAGACTTTTCTCTGGCTCTATAGATGAGCGAATGAGTACCCAAGAAAGATGGCCTGAAACCATGACAATGATATTCCATAATTACTATTAGATAAATGGGGCAATTAAGGGTGTATGATCCATATAGTGTGACTAAATGGAGTGTGAAAATGTGCCTCCAATTATTATAAGCTGGCTTCATGATACAGGTTTATGAGGAGAAAAAGAAAGCGGGATATACATATAATGTAAGAGCTATTAATAATATTATGATAGAAATTGTTACTTTTATGACGTTACTCTGTGCGATTATATGTGGTTATAGGAGAACCGATAGTTTTAGTCAGGATCTTGATATGCTTTAAGACAGTTGCCTGTGCACAAATATAAGTTCTCTAAAAACACATTTCCAACGTGTCAAGGATACGGTGGAAAGTAGAGCAAACTTTTAAAACTTACTCCGACAAGCTCCCCTGGAAGACGAGGAACATGCTCATCGAGATGAGCTGTCTACAGTCCAAATCTATTTCTGCTTCAGTTGCTGGCAAAACTTGATGGTTGCTGGAGGGGAGCAAGGAGCTTCCAGGCAGCCTCAGTATTCCCCTCTGTCAACATCTTCAGCAATTTTCGAGCACATAATACCCACAGCTTACCTATCAATTCATTTTAAAGGATTAGAAGGAGCGGGCGATGGCTTATTTCATCAAGTTATCTCTGTTCTGTGTCAGGGCAGGTCTTGCAAATGCTTTTTAACCATCTTGTAATGTAGCAAATAACCTTCCTTCAACAGCAAATTGCATTTTCAGCATACAGGATATGCTACAGAATCTGCTTATATTACTGGGAATAAAACTACACAAGAAGGAAATCTTTCCCAGTGTAATTTAGTCTACAGCCTGAGAACAAGCCTGAATCCAAAAAACAGTGTCACTTCCACCACCCATATGCTAATACACAAAACTGTGTTTAAACAAGCAACTGTGTGTGTGTGTTTAGGTTCCCCTGTGTTTTTTTTTTTTTTTTTAAGTTCCTCTTAGTTTGTTAATCTTGGCAGGAATAAACTGAAGGTCAAGGTCATATTTATTATATCAATGCATCTGGCTCCATTGTTTTCAAAGGTCACACACTCCCATAAGAGGCTACCTACTATTACTATGACTAAAATAGATGTAGGGTATAATATGGTAGAGTTGCAGTTCATATTCAATAACATCAGTGACACCATTTTAATTATGTAGGAGTCAAATATACAAGCAAAAGGAGGCTTATTGTTTGTTTGTTTGTTTTAATTCTCTTTTTAGGCTTCCTATCCATACTGTGCAAGCTTGTTCATTTTGGGTCTAACAGTTTTGCAGCTGTTACTGGCTACATTTTCAAGCAAATATAACAAACAATAAATCAGGGGTTAAGGGGTTAAATCCTTAGTCTAGCTATCTAAGATACTGTTTAAATCCCTCTTCCCCGACAGAGTGTATGTCCTCTGATTCTTACACACAATCTGGTCAGAGCCTCATTATTACACATTGATATTAAAAAGAAGATCAGCTTGACACACAGTAGAAGAGACTTCTCTTAGAAATTATCAGTTGACCACACTTAATATATATGGCAGCTCAGGTGGGGATAGAGAGGTAGAGAACGCATGCAGTGGGGAGAGAAATCATGGGAGGAGCGCAGAATAAACTGCAGTGAGCAGAGCAGGAGGGAGTCAGGCTGGGGTGGAGGACTTATGTAACAGGTCCAGATGCAGCTTGTACCTCCACAGAGGATAAAGATTGGCAAGGGCAATGGGGATCAAAAGAGACCTTTGAGTTCTCTGTGACAAATACTCACTGGGTCACCCGTTCGGGGATGATGGAGACAAACAGCAACAGCTTAGGCAGGACTGTGCTCTCTCAGTCAGCATTTAACAATACGAGCATTCAACTGGGACAGAATGAGGGTCTGGGACACAGCATCATCCAGTGGTGATGTAGGTGCAGGAGTATTTTAGCTTTTAAATACGAAATAAGTTTGAGGTTTTCCAGCTAAGAGCCGAAGGATTAGGCACTAAAAGTACTGGTTAGGTTTTATTTAGGTAGATGAAGACAATAAAACCTACTTGGCTAATTTTATGAAAAGATCATTGTTTGGTCATAGCTCATTGAAAAGAGGTGTCTCACTAAATGCTGTGACACGGTGTTTCAGATGCCAAAGAACATGTGGTGTAATTAAACTAAGGCTAAACAACATTAACTGATGAACTCGCAATGAAAAGGGGCTGGGATATCTGATACTTTAAGAGGTATTCAAATCATTTGCTAAAGTAAAACTAGTCAGCGCCACTCCACTGTAAAGAGAAAAGCTTTGTGATTAAAACATGCTCATTATGCACAGCTTGTGTTAATGTTATCATGTTCAGCAAACTCATAATATTTGTATGTAGAGTCTCAGCCTCAAAAGCAAATAGTACTTTCAGCTGTAAAAGCAGCACAAGTTACATGTGCACCACATATTCATCAATGCAGCATGCAAAGTTTTTTTTAAACATTGTAGGTCACTGTGTCCTTGCCCCCCCTGTGGAATAAATCAGCAGCCTCCCCTGCCAGAGCTCTGGCCTGAGCCAGGCCACTTCTGAGATCACAGAGATTAACTCCGGCAAATCTATACTGCACACCCTGCAGCACTACAGGGACACTGAACACAGTGGAGTCATGATGATGACTTGGCTGGCATTTAGATTTTGTATTCCACACTGCTACGCTCAAACTCACAAAGTGTGGGCTAATTAATCAGCATTGATCTGTTTTTTTTTAATCTTCAAATAGAGAGTCTCAAGGTTTTTAAATTAAACCAGCTGTTCTGCAACTACATATTAGAATTAAATCAACAAATATGCATTAATAAAACAGCACAGACCTCACTTTGGTATGTACTGTAATCACTGCAAAAAGGAATGCCTGCATTGGTTGCATGCAAATTACTATGCTTCAGTGTGCAATGTGCATGGTGGTGTGTAAATATGGACTGGCATTTATATGGCGCTTTTATAATCTACGTAACTGACCACTCAAAGGACTTCACACTACAAGCCAGATAATTCACACAGCACTTTATTCTATGCACTGTATCCATCTTTCATTCACATCTACTGCCAATTTAGAATCAACAGTTAACCAAATGTGTCTGGACTGTAGGAGGATGTCAGAGCACCCAGACAGAGACCAAATCTCTGTTATCACGTGGGCACAGGGATAACATGCAGAGTCCACACTGGAAGGTCAAAACCAGAACCTTGTTTCTGTGATGCAACAGCGCTAACCGCTGCACCACCATGCAGGATAATATCCTTCATCCATCTTCTTCCCCTGTCCACAATCAGCAGGAGTGTGAGCTGCATAGATGATAGTTTAGTTGCTGCCCACTGACTATAATTAGATGGTTCAACTGACTGTGTGTTTTTAATTACAAAAACTGGAAGATGGAACAGTGTTAATGGAGAGGTGATATGCAATATATGAAAAAGAAGGAGAGGTGTGTTAATAACAGAGTCGGGCTAAATGCAGACTATTTCAGTTTCAACTGCTGTGCCGGGTACTGCAAAGGTGTGGATTAGTGCATAAAGCTGTGCTGTGCATCCAGTTTATTTGGGTTTAAAGGTTGACTTTCATTGCTGTTCTGAAACAAATGAGTGAGAGTTTAAATCAGCTCTGAAACTCCCAAGCCAGTTTGTTTCACTTTACAACCTTACTGCTACTGCCAACGTTCCCACACGGCCAGGGTAGATTTCAGCCAAAGAAATTTCCAAAGAAATCTCTCAGATATTCGTGTTTGCTTTGTCTTTTCATTCATGTGAGCCCAGTTTCCTACTCTCTAGACACAAAGAGGCATACAGTTTTCTTTCTCCGTTGTGTTTCATACTGTAGCTGAAGGCACTAATGTGTGTTACTGCAGTAACAGCAGACAGTACTAACCCATGTTGTTTCATGGTATTTGTTACCCAAATCTGCCCTAGCGGGTATCTATCTAAGTGTACTGTTGAGACACATTGCTCTCTGTTCAGTACAGAGCTGCAGCAGCACAAAGTGACTGGACACAGGATTGTCTCCATCACGTGGGTAACAGACTGCAGCAAAATGATGGAATTCCATGGATGACACAAAATAATGTGAGCATACTGTGCACATAACATAAACAATATTTTTTATGTATTCATTACAAAAAATGTGTCAACAATTGATAGACAGCAATTTCCTGGAGGTGCGAGTAGGAATGGGCATGCATTAGCATGTAGACAAGGGGAGCGCATCTGATACGTCTACCGAAGAAACAGAAGCAAAGCGACTAAGAGGAGCATCAGAATCAGCCTTTTCTTCCGACTGCTTTTGAAAGTCTGATAGGTGTCTGGACAGACGTTCCCATTTGCAATGTTTACTCCAGTGAGCTGGAGTAGTTCTGGTCCAACAGCAGTGACGAGCGCAGCTCAGTGACCACTGCTCTCATGCTGAGCTTCCAGCCACTCTCCACCTCTACATTCTACTGAGATTTAAAGCTCCTTTCGCAACAAGGCTCTCAATAGAGCAAATGGATTACGGGAGTAAAAGTCAACAACAGCAAACAGAGATGTGATAATGATACATGAGAAATACACGGAGAGAGATCAAAGTGACCAAAAGGATCAGTGTGTCTTCTCTGAGCTCTGTCATCTGATTTGTTTTCTGTCTGCCTTCTGTCTCGGTCTTGGAGTTTTTGTTCACCTCCAAACCTCTTACTATTTGCTCTTTCTTTTCTTCCCATTTCTGTTCTTTTTATCATCACCACCATTCCTAACCCTCTTGCTGTCCTCTGTCACCACTGCTTGAAGGATAGAGGTTTGAAGCTTAGATTTGACGGTCCTGCTTGATCTTTTTGAGCCCAGTCAATTTGGTTTGATGTGAAAGCTGAGATTTCTTTGGTCCCATATTTAACGTGTGACATTTTACACCTTTTACAGTTTACTGTGACTCATGCACATGTACTGTGACTCAGTGCTCTTCAGTGAGAAAGTTATCAACAAATGCATCAGGAGTTGAGGCCGAAACCTGGGGTGCGGTCGAATAGTCACTTTTGCTTAAGAAGGTTCCTAACTGAGTGAAGCGAGCTAGAAGTAGATCAAAGTTAATAGAAAAGCAACAGTAGCTCAAATAGCAACTTTTTATAACCAAGATATGTCGAAAGGGACAGCAAGGTGAAAGTCAGGCAACAGTGGGTGCCACTACTGTCAGCTAAGATCTGCAAACTGAGGTTAGAGTTCACATTGATTCACGAAAATTGGACAATAGAAGATTGGAAAAACATTGCCTGGTCTGATGAGTCTCGATTTGTGTTACAACATTCAGATGGTAGGGTCAGAATTTGATCTAAACAAGATGAAAGATGGCTCTATCTTGCCTTGAATTAATATTTCAGGCTGCTGGTGGTGTAATGGTGTGGGGTATATTTTCTTGGAATACTTTAGGCCCCTTAGTATCAACTGAACTTTGTTTAAATGCCACAGCCTGGCTGAGTATTGTTGCTGACCATGTCCATCCCTTTATGACTGCAGTGCACCTATCTTTTGATGGCTGCTTCCAGCAGGATAACGCACCATGCCACAAAACTCAAAACATCTCACCGGTTTCTTTAACAAATCTGCAGCAACTGTGTGATGCCATCATGTCAATTTGGACAAAAATCTTTGAGGAATGTTTCCAGCATCTTGTTGAATATAGGACATAGAAAATTATGGCAGCTCTGAAGGCAAAATTGGGTCCAACCCGGTACAGTGAGATATAAAGTGTCTAGTGAGTGCAGATTAACCCTACAGTTGCTATAATGGTCATTCTAGTCTATCTATTAAAGTATCCAGTGACTGTATACATTGCATCTAACTAAGTGTGGTATAAACTGCCTCTTCCTGGGAAACCATCTGACTTGTGCTACAGAAATCACACAACTATACAAATGTTACTATCAAATGATGGCTTACTCTTGCATATCAAAAAACAAGCACACCAAAGAAGCAGCAAAGGAAATTCCTAAAAGCAATGTTGCTATTTATCTTACCTGTGAATTTTAAAGAAAATGTTTCCTTTTTAATTATTTAAGAACATTTTCTCTAGAAAGAAAAAGAAAAGATTTTCTTGAGAACACGTGGGTAAAGAAAATATTTTCTTAATTATTTCAGCACATTCAAAGACAGACTCACACAAAGAGAGAAAATAATACAATAAACAAAAAGTGGGAAAAGAATCCGCAGCCCTTTGATAACAAGCCCATTTGTATCTTTCCAAATGGGTCACCCTCTGTCTGCACATTTTTCCTGCTTTACAAAGCTTAGGTGTTATTCACATGTATGACTCACAGTGTGTTTCTTCTCAAAAACAGATACTGTAGCATGAACTACAGAAAAAGTCTGTCAGCTGAGCCGACACCATGAAGTCCGTACGTTAGTCTATAAAACTGAAGTAATTATCGTTGACCTCGCTGTATACTTGGTTAATTGGTGTGTAGAACCCTGAAGAACTGCAGTCAAAGGCCAGACAAGAGGTAGAGAGAGATGACAGCACTTTGCACAGCTCTCAATGAAACAAGGTTGTGAAAAGGAGATTAGAGAAGTGTGAATTTGTGTTTATGTGTATATCTTGCTGTGTTGAGCTCTGTGAGGGGGGGAAAAAAAAGCACACACACCTACATTTACATGCCATGAACTTGTGAATGTGCAGAAAGTGAATCAGCTCTGGTCAAGAGCATACAGAAGGCTGCAAGCCCATCTAGGGCAGGGTGCACTTTCTGCACTCAGCTTTGTTTGGATACAGTGGGCATTTTGAGACTTCTAATGTGTCCTGCTGGTTCACTTTCTCATCAAACATTCAACATTTTTACCTGGGCTTCACAGAAACCCCACCCCCCGAAGATGGCTAGAGATGGGCTCTCACTTGCTGATTTGCTGGAGAGGAGCATTGTGCAACAGCATGAGTTTTTTATGTCGAGTGTTTATCCACCAGCCTCTGCCCTCAGCCCAAGGGGATTTATGAAAGCTGCCACAAAACTGGCATACAGAATATCATTTAAAATTATGTATACACATCAACTATGACCTTGATTTTCAGTTAGTGTCCATGAACAGCCCTTTTGCTCAGTGAGGCATGGTACTGTTACATGCTGTGTTTTCATACCAGCTGTATCACCCAGTAAAAATATCTATAAGAAACCCATAAGGCTGATTGCTGAGGCAGAGAGAGAGAGAGACTGGTGCCGTGGAGCAGAGACTGCTCTGAATACTGACTGTGTCCTTGGCCAGTCCGGCAGCAGGGATGGGTGACAACAAGCTACCGCTGACCAAACAACAGTGTTAATTTCAGTTGGCTTTACAGGCATGAGATTTGTCATACATTGGGTTGTTGAAATGTTTTAAATAAATGTGAAAAATACTGCATAAAGGAAAAGAAAATGATAAAGAATCATTTGTTTTGTCTTTATTTTGTACATTCCCATTCTGACCTGCCATTTATCATTATCTATGACATGCACTCTCCTTGCCAGTGGGCCACCTGTCTTCTATAAGTGAAGTCAGCATGAGTTTAACCTTCAGCTAAGTGTAATAAAGTTTGACAGTGCTAAACAGTCTAGCTTGCTCATTAAGCATCGCTGTGCCAACTGGCTGTGGTCAGGGTCTCTCCTTTTGGCTTTCTCTTTCATCTCTTAGCTGTAGAAACACAAAGCCCAGCGGTCTTCTTATTAGACGGGCTTATTGCGTTAACTCAGCCCAAACATAACACACTGAGCTGGAGCCTTTCCAAATACCCCGTCCCCTCCACTTTCCCTCATTTCTGTTTGTTGCTAACAGGAAGCCGACTGCTTTGACCACTGATGCAGCTGAGTTAGACCGATGTTTGGCAGAGTCTGAACTCTTCAGATGGTCGAGGCCTCCACTCCCACTGACGTTAGCCCACAGCATGCTGCCAGCAGCCGAAAGTCTGACCTCGACATATTTTGAAAACCAATCTTGACGTATAAGAACACACAAATCTTCTGGCTGTGAGGACAGGCTAAAGATCATTCATTCATTAGCATGAAGCAAGCTGCATGAAATTGGGCTGTATTGTAGCTATGCATATGATATACTATATTACAACATAACATGTAATTCAGTGCTCATGTTAAAAGGTTCCACAGTCTTCAGCCGTGGTTAACTGTTTTGATTCTTTTTAAGTTAAATTTGAAGTATCCAGCTATGTTCCTGCATTTTGTCTTTTAATCACTCTGGGATAGGATGTGCACCTTCCATGTGGTTTTGCATTAGTAATAAGACAAGACCACATGTAAGCATGTTTTGTTGGTTATGGTAAAGGACCACAAACTCTACTTTAATTTAATTTAAAAGCACAGAGTAACCCATAAAACCCAAAACACTGGATTAAACTTGCAACCCCCTAAAATCTCATTGATGCTGGCACCAAATTTTTGATCATTTTCAAATATAAGACAAATACAAGGAAGAAACTTAAGTTATTAACGGTCAACAGGTTTCTTCTTTAAAAAAATAAATAAATCATGAGCTGGTCAATGTTTGTATGTCTCTTTATAATTCAGAACATGTGCCACGTGTTCAGCAACACTTCAGCACCATGGACAGCACGGTCTGCTCAGGAGGGCTGCTTGCCAGCTCCTGGGGAGATCCTGGAAACTGTTTATTTTCACCTTGGCTGTTCCCAATTAATTTATTTCATCAACTCATCAATCAAAGTCAAATCCATGCCAGTGTTTTGAGCCCAACAAAGCACACACACACACACAAAACAGCTGGGCAGCTTGTAAACTGTTGCATGTATTTTCCGTTTATAAAATATTCATCCTTTAGGTGTGTTTTGGATACTGACACTTGTCATATTTCATTTTCACCTAATGAACTACCCTCTCAAAGGCCACTTACCTGATGCTGCTTGCATCCAGCCACAGATCTTGTACACGGTGGATGTGCTGAGGAGGAAGAAGAGACTGAAGCAGCCGATGCAGGTGACAACAAGCATCATAGACATTCCAATGAAGAAGGAGGCGGCCTTGAACGCACCAGAGGGAATAGCGGAAAACTCGGTGAAGCTACCCTGGCAGGCCAGGTCTCTGGAGACTCCATCTCCAATACAATAATGAAAAAGGCCGAAGTAGCCGACCTGCGGCGTATCCACGCCATCTCCAATCCAATAGGGCTGCGAGAAGATGGTCACGTTAACAATACCGAACAGAATAGTGAAGATGGCCCACAGAAGTCCGATCACACGGGAGTTGCGGACGTAATTGGTCTGGTACAGTTTCGCGGCTTCTGCTGATGGTAGCATTGATGCGGCGGATCCAGGTATCATTTTACGCAATCCCGAAGACTAAGTGAACGTTGCGATCTGTCCGAGTGCAAAGCGAGGACTTAACATTTAGCACATAAACAGTTTTATGGTGTTTTTTTTTTTTTTAATTATTATTTGTTTGTTTTTACCTAATCACAGCAGGAAGAAGAATCTGAGGAGCAATGCCTGTGCATCTGCAACACAGCAACATCTGTCAGGCGCGATCAACTCATGACGTCGCATAAAACCAGGCGGTGAACCGAGTGAGGTGCTAAAGCGGAGAGCCTGAACCCTGGATGTGACCGACAACTGAAAAGTCAAAGGCTGCACTGGAAGAAATGGTCTCTCACTGCACTTGCTCCGTGTGGCCGTCAGACGTGCACATCGCTGCCGCGCTTATTGCTCCGTGCTGCCCTTGGGAAGCCGCCCGACTCATAAAGGCATATATTCACACGGACCTCAACTACAGCCTATAACATATGACGCGCACGTATCCACAGAAGCCCCAAAAGAAACGGCATCAGCCTGTAACGAGCAGCCTATAATGCCTCCGGAAGGTGGTCGCAAATACATAATAGGCCTGTACGCCTACTTAGGAATGAACGCGCCCAATCACAATTACCAT
This sequence comes from Australoheros facetus, assembly GCA_030220045.1. Taxonomy (NCBI): domain Eukaryota; kingdom Metazoa; phylum Chordata; class Actinopteri; order Cichliformes; family Cichlidae; genus Australoheros; species Australoheros facetus. The sequence goes on from JASGAU010348645.1 coordinate 14,528, forward strand.
TCAGAAAATACAGCAGCCCCTCTCTGCATCGTCAATCGGGAATGCGTTCTTTATGGCAGCATCGCGGGGCTGTCAGGGATGCTGGGACTCAGAGAGGGAGGGGCACAGATGGTAGACGACGCAGAGGCAGCTCGGGCAAATAGTGACACACACCTTCTGATAACGCTGCGTCAACATCCAGCGGACTGACGAAATATGAATGCGACTTTAATTATCTAAAGGAGGAAATATTTAACACCTACAAATGTATTTTTTATCCCTCTGTTTTTTTTTTGCTGGATAACACCCACCCCACCTGCACCACCCCTATACCAAAGGCACCCGCAAAGTGTGTGTGTGTGTGTGCGTGCGTGCGTGCGTGCGTGTGTGTGTGGTGGTGGTGGGGGTTCAGCTTAATGCAAGGTTTGTTTGTTTTTCTATTGAAAACGCAAGAATGGATTTATTATCAAAAATCAGACTTGCAAAGTAACCTTTCTTGGGAAGAAGGGAAAGATCAAATGATCATGTAAAGCAAACAGAGAGTACATTGCCAACGATGATTTATAATAACACAAACTTGTGTAGATTTTCCACATTTTGAGCTATACCATTACATCTCTGGTTTTGACTTTGATGGATTTAAATACATCAGCACGTCTTCACCACTTTAACATGCCTATCACGACTATTCCCAGTGCATGCTTCTGCACCACAGCATTTTAATTCATTCTACTATGGACTACTTTTCAGCATAGAAGGCATTGTCCTTATTTATGTTTTCCCTTGGTGGCTACTCTGCATAATGCCAGTTGCTTGTGGATTAATGCTTAGAGGATTTACTGTTCAATGCAGAGTTTTTGAAAGCACAGATGGATCACTGTGTATTCATCAGGCTGAGATGTTGGTATCCCTTCACCACTGATGTTTTATTCCTAAAAAATTCAGCTACAACATTAAAATCTCCGACAGATGAAGTGAATAACACTGATACTCTTACATTATTATATTCAGCTGAAAAATCTTGGAATACATATAGATGTTGACTCAAACCACCCACCTACAAATTGGTGCAGATCTCCTGTCTATACCCTGATGTGTTTGGTGGCACAAGGGGGATGTAGACAAAGTAAGCAGGCAGCTTTAATGCTGTGGCTGACCTTTGTATGCTCCACCTTTTATGTGAAATGAACAGTGAGTATACATTTCCATCTGCCACACGATGTGGATGCATTAGCCTAATGCAGACCATTATTTAAAGCAGTCCAGGTATTATTATATCTGCTTTATTGAGAGATACTTTAGATCTACATCTGCACCAATATATAAGACTACAAGCAGTATAAACAGCTAAACTTCAAAAAAAAAGTTTTCAGAAATTACGCTTGAGCAACATAATGTAACAGCATTGTGTAGGACCTGAATGCAGGACACTGCAGATAGATTACCAAACCAAAATCAAGCTTTTATTGATTGATTGGGTGATTCAAAGTCCTGAAAACTAAAGTATGTAACACAAAGAGAAATCAAAAAACACACCACAGTGAATAGATTCAAAGACCATTGCAGAACAATCTTGACTAAAGGACCATAAGACCATAAAAAAACCCATAAGGGACTGACAGAGACATGAATACTAACAGGTGATAAATAATCACAGATGGACCAAGGCATAAACATGGTAACAAGACAAAGGCAAACAAATACTAGGGAGACTATTACTAATAGCATCAACAATAATGGTGGATATAAACTAAACACAAAACTGAAACTCATCACCTCATCACCAAAACAGCTGATTTAATAAACACAGTAATCTAAGAGTCTGTGTTGTAAGAAGTGAGACAGAAATAATACAGAAATTCAACAAACACCCATTTCTTTACACTCATTTCTTTAATTGAATTAATGAAAAATGCCAAAGACAACACAGTTTGGCAGGCATAAAATTGTATTTATGCACCAACAAGGTAATTCCCAAAGAGCTATTAGCTGAAAACCTGGCACGTCTCGGCATAGTGTGCAGTATCTCCTCAAAAATGTTATTAATATGTACTGAGGAGGTCAGGAGAGAGGTACAACAGTGAGTGTCCACACCCATTGGTAAAGCACAGTGGAGGCTATCTCATGATTTGGAGCTGTATTTCAGGCAGTGGTGTTCTTGTCAAAACTGATGGAATTATGAACACAGAAAACTACCATCAGTTTTGATCCATCGTGCAATAACATCTGGAAGGTGCCAGGGAAAGCATAACTGGAAAGAAAAACACACAGTGGAACAGTCATGGATTGGCCTCTGCAGTGCCCAGACCTAAACTTTATTGAAGCAGTGTGGGATCATCTCGACAGAGAACAGAACCAAAAAGCAGCCAACATCCAAAGAAGAGCTTTGAGAACTATTTCTGAAGACTACTTAAAGAAGTGATAAGAAAGCTCCCTAAAGGAGTTCAGGCTGTGTTGAAGAACAGAAGCGGTCATATCAAATACTGACCTTCAAGTTTGTTAGACCTGAACAGACTGTTTTTGGAATATTGTATGTTTGCATATGTTTCTGCACCCATTTCCCATTTTCATAGCAAAATATAAAGAATTAAAGGATTCCGCAAGACTTTTGAAGAGTAGTGTACATAGAAATATGTATGTATTTCTACAGGTACGAAGTACATTTATATGGTGCACGAGCATCTAATATTTACTAGCCATGCAGCTGATAATATAGATTAATGTGGTCTTGGTAGCACTAATGTACCACAGAGGTGCATGCCAAGTGTTTACATGTCTGTCTGTGGATTGCTTTAATCAACAGCTTTACAGATGTGTAATTGAGACATGAAGGCTGTTGGGTTTCTGCTCACACATTTCTATGAGTAGCCTACTTGTGTGCCTTAGTAGGCTACTCATGTATCAATGCAATAAGGTCTACTTTGTGAAACACAGTGAAACTTCAAATCAGGTTTATTTATATATCACCAATTCACAAAAACAGTTCCCTCAAAGTGCTTGATACCATAAGGTAAGGACCCTGCAGTATTCTGGAGAAAACCCCAACAATCACGTGACTCCCTATGAGCAAGCACTTTGTGATGGTGGGAAGAATAACAGAATAACAGCACTCATGGCCTAGAGCACCATAACTAAGGGATGGTTCAGGGTCACCAGTGCTAACTATAAGCTTTATCAAAAAGGAAAGTTTTAAATCTAATCTCAAAACTAGAGCGGGTGTCTTTGTCCCAAATCCAAACTGGGAGCTGGTTCCACAGTAGAGGGGCCTGACAGCTGAATTAACATTAAAAATACTTGCCCAGTAATCTGTAGGTTCCTTACTATGTGAGTTTGGAGGCTGAGAAAGTGCTTTGGCATCTTTGTGGTGCTGATTGAATCATTCCCTCTCTCCCACTGAGCACTAGAGTTGATTTTAATGTTACAGCTATTTGTTCTCTCTCATATAGCTCTGAATATCTCCAGCTAAATATAGACCAATGTTAGCCCACACGTTTGAATGTTTTATTACTTTTTTATATATTATACAAGCATTTGCATTATATGTAACATGGACAAAAGAACATTTGTTATTGTGTAAATGACTGTAATTGATCCTGATTTGGTGGCCTAATTTTTAGTGGTCCTAGTCATTAGTGTTTAAGAATATAGAGTGCAGGTCAGCCCTATTCTGCCACTGCAGTTTTAAGTTGAGTGAATGGAGCAAAGAGGATTAATGGCAGAAGCCTATCAAGTGTACAGGAAACAAATTTATGATTATTAAGCCTATAATAAACTTAGGAGCAAGTTTATAGTAGCTTAGAGGACAGTGAAATATTATCAGTAGATGTTTTTTTTTATTGCCTAAATAAATAAAAAATAATTTCCATTTAACTTTGTTTCATTCCATATTTTCATCTTGTTAACCACCTGCAGTAGGTGCACCCCAAAGTTTGGGGAAACCCCTAAATTCAGCTAGCCTTTAGCAGGGGTGAAGTAATAGCTAATGCCTCAAATGGGAAGGTGTGTCCAAAATGCCTGCGCAGTGGAGGTAAGTGCAGTCAAGGCTTCATGTTGTTTCAAAGTTTAGATTAAAAGAAAGAAAGAAAATGGGTATTTAAGTTAACAAGAGACTAAAAACATGTCAGTCATGGATGGTATCAGCAGTGGAAACAGCCTATGACCGTAAGTAGCACAAGTATTTTTCTGTTGCCAAATTAATAGATGCTGACAAGTATTCCCACCACACCAGACTGAGACTATAGCTGCTTATTTTCAGAATAACGAGGTGGTGTCATAGTTAAAGCTGTGTGGACGGCAAAACAGGACCCAATTTGCAGCACTCGGAGGAAAGGGTTAAACTCAAAATTCACCCTTATTGAGGGTAAACAACCTAATTTAATCTGAGCCAGCATGGAGCCAGATGTACAATTTCTAAAACTAAACTCAGGGCAAAAAGAGCACACAGCAACAGGGAAGCCACAAAGAAAATGAAGAAATACACACATGAGGTAATTAGGGAGAAAGGACACAGCTGGGGAAAACAGGACACAGGTGAACAGAATCTGACTAATGTAGACTTGACATAGAGAACACAGGGGAATGAATTATAAACAAACTATAACCAAGAACATCACCCAGATAACTAAAACTAAGAAGGCCTGAGGATGCAAATAAACTATAAGTAAGAACATGACCCAGCAAACTACAACCCAACCTCAGAATGTAACTATGAAGAAGCCATCCTGGAATCACTGGAAGAATACATAACTCAAAATAAGAACATTCTAAACAGAGAAATACAAACACAGGTGTTGGCAATAACACTGATGAGCGTTGTGTTCCATTCAGGCACAATGGATTTGTTATACCTGTGCTTATTTACTATTTCTAGTTACATTTGCTTCTGTGCATTTATGCCTGTGCTGGTGATTCTTCTTTGGCTGTGGTTAAAATCTCTGGATGGCTCCAAGAAATCCTCTGTGCAAGAAGAAAACCTGATCAATCAAAACAAGAGCTTGTTACAGTCACAAGACAGGACCTGAATGCAGGACACAGAGAGCAGAATTAAAATACCAAGACAAATCTTTAATCCACAGACAGGGGTCATAACACAGGGAAGCAGGTAGAGAGGTAACAATCTAATAGGAGCAGGCAAAAGTTCATGGGCAGTCCAAAACATCATAGCCCAGGGGATCAGTAGGAAACAAAATACAGAACATGATAATTTTAAAAAAATTAGAGGACAGGGAACAAAATGGGAAAAACCTGGGAAACATTACTGGCAAAACACAAAAGGCAGTCTGGAAACTGGGAGTACAAGGCAGTAAGTGATTGGCAACTAGGAGACAGGTGTGAAAGAAGCAGGTGAGACCAATCATAGTGGGGCATATAATTACAAAGGAGTGAAAACTCAGCTCCTGTGTTCTCTTCACCCAGCTCTGCTCCTTTGTCAGAGCTCCTTTTAGAAACTCGGTGTCACTCTCCCACTGGAAGCTTCCTCCAGAGTGTCATATTTGTTAATGAACTGTTGAAAAACAATTGCACAATCTCCACAGTCCTTATTGCAGTCTCTCTCCTTTGTTGATGAGATGCAAAGTAATTTTTTCTTAGCTTTGTAGAAAGGATAGCTCTCGTTTTAAGCCAAAGATGCAGATTGCAGAAAGAGCAGGAAAGCGCTATCCATTATTTTTTAATTATTCCAAAGTAAAAAATTAATTGGGTTTTAGATTTATTATATTTTAAATATAAGTATATTAAAGTGCTTTAAAGTTTTTTTTTCAACAATTGTTTTTCTTGTTCAAACTAAGATGTTTTGCTCCAAAACCCCGTGAAGCTTGATGCAATACGTTTTCTCACCACCAAGGATCAGTATAGCCTAACATTAGATTGCTACACATGGCAGACTCAGTGATGGGACATCCTCCTCCATGAAATGTACATAATTGCCAGAGACCAAATACAGACTAGTTTCTGTATAAATAAAATAATTTTATCATCTAACTTGCAAAAATGTTTCTATGGTAAGTAGCACAAGTCCTGAATGCTCTGCAAGATGATTTATGATGTCACTAATCTCTTGTAATCTATCATCTGATCCCTGTGAGAGTTGTGGCTCAGATAGAAAGGTCATGCCCTTCGTGGTCTGTGCCTTCTGGACCATGACTCTCCCTAAGCCTGGTCCGCTGCACAACAATATCAGAATAAAGAAATTATTTGGTGCCAGACTTAGTTTTCCTGTTCCATTGCATAATGATGACCAGAGACAAAGAGCAGTTAACAGTGCTGTAGCAACGTGCGGCTGTTAACATCACAGTTTATCATGGTTAACATGATTTTTGCCACATGTTGCGAAGCAAACCTGTGCCTGTGGGATGCTCACTGAGCCAGCTTGGCTTGGTTTCGAGAAAAGTGTTGTCACAGGTACTCAAGGCTTCCTCAGTTAAATTAGATTCCTCCAGATGAAAAATGAAAGTAGACTGAGAGAAGGTAGAGAAAGGAAAGGATGCAAAGTGTGTTATGGCAGTGAATTGGTCAGTGTTGGCTTGAAAATCGGGGAGAACTTAGAGGCTATGCTGGGAACGGTGCCCGTGAGAGTTGAAGAGAAAGAATGGTTGGTGGAGGATAAGAGAGATTTGCCTCCAATTTTGGGATGAAAGATAGGCTTGTGTGTGTGTGTGTGTGTGTGTGTGTGTGTGTGTGTGTGTGTTTTTGAGAGAGTGAGTGTGTGTGTTTTTGAGAGAGTGAGTGAATGCCAAAAAGAGAAAGCCTGGGCATGTTGAGATAAGCATTGGTCGTTGGGCGGTTGTTGTTTTCAGGGCATATGAGCACATTATGGTTATGGTTAATTGCTATGTAGTGATTTGGGGCTGCAAACAGCTCTTTCTGAAATGTCGACCCACAATGGCACCATTCTTGATAAGTGTCTTCCTGTCTGTCTGTCTGTCTCTCTCTTCCTCCATCTGCTGCTTCTTCTGTGTCCCAGAAGCTGCTTTTTTTTTCTCCAAGAATTGAGTGTTTCAAAGTTTTTCTGCTGTTGTTTACTTGTTATTTTTTAAGTTAAGTCACAAGTGTTTATCTTATCGTCTTCATTCTGGGAATAGTGCATGTTGATGCTCTCTCGCTACAATCACTGCTAATAGGTCCCACTTCATTGCGTAAATCCTGTGCTGAGACCAAATTTGAGCCTAGTAATGGTGAACAGTATTCTAGTGCTCTTGTTGACTGAAGTCAAGAGCAGAAGTCTTTGTTGACAGAGCTGAACCTGAACCACAAAAAGAAGAAACGGGGTGAATTAGCCTGGTTCCTGTCCTAACCTGTTGCAACATGTTTGGGCTTTGAGACTGTTGGTTCTAATAGTGAAGACTGCTGATTGCTCTCTGATTTGGTCAGTCTGAAACAGAGGTAGCTGAACTTGTGCCTCCTAATTAAACTGACAATAGCTAAAATAATCTGTAAATGTGACCCAGGGTTTATCCAACTAAGGCAATAATTATTCATTATTTGGCTTATCAGTCAATTATTTTTTTCCAACTAATGAGTTCAGCCTGTTAATCAATTACCAATATGGCTATTAACCCATGCCATTCACAAAAGTATTGTTGTGTAGTTAAATTAGTTATTCAACTAATTACTCAAGATCATAACCTAGCCAGAATCAGAATATTTAACTGTACTGGTAGAAAGACTAATTTTGACACAGCTTTCTTCTCCAGGCTTCTTGAAAGACATTCAAAGCTCTTTTGTGGATGTTGGCTTCCTTTTGTTCGGTTCTCTGGTGAGATGATCCCACACTGATTCGATAATGTTGAGGACTGGGCACATCTCAGCCTTTTCCCTGTTTCCCTTCCTTAAGAATGGTTTCTTGACAGCCACCCTTCCACTGAGATCAATTCTGATGAGACTTCAGTGAAGAGATGGATCAGCTGAAGGATCAGATCTCCCAGTTCCTGTGTCAGGTCTTTACTGGATTTTCCCCCCCTTATTTCTTAAGAACATGACTTTCAGATTCTGTTCATCTGCTGTAGATAGAGTTTAAGGCCCGCAACGTCTCAAGTTTCTTCAAAATTATTTTAAGGACACACTGCACCTGAGAGAAATGCACAAGAGAGATACCAAGTTTTTGGCTAACAGCTCTTTGTCAAATTGTGTTACCTTTGGCATTTTTGTAGATTCAACTAAAGAAACAGGAAAAGTTGTCTAGAAAGTTGTAGACACAGCACTGGTTCATCCCTTGAGTCAGATGTCTACTCTAAAAATGTAATTTATTAATTCGTTTCTTTACGGTTTTACTCAACATAAAAAATGGTCTCACAAAATCAGCGCCTGAAATAGCTGGTTTGTTTTTTGAGGAAGTTTCCGGACTTTTTTAATTTCCCAGTTGGAAGTCAGGCTTGTCTATTGTAGAGGTGACCCCAACTGTGCCACACAAACACTCCCTCGCAGACTGTTTACCATCACAATGCTGACACTGGCACTTTCCCTCGCTGTCAGCGGGGCTCATAGTTATGTATTTTTATTGTAATTACATGGCAGTGTTTTTATATTTCAAAAATGCCCTTGTTTTCCCCCACTGGCTCTTTTCATCCACGACCACAGATCAAACTGAGCTACTGCCAACACTTTGCTTCCCTGAGCCACTGAGAAAACCCCCCCCCCACCAGTAAACAAAAGATAAAATACCAAAATGAAAGCTGGAGAGGGAGCAAAATCAACACAAAGAGAGAGGCTGTTGAATAATGGTGTTTGGGGGGGGGGGTGTACATGCTGTCTAATTCTGGCTGGTGCCAGAATTTTATGATTATAGTCGGGGAATGTGTATGGGTGCATGTGCATCTGCAGCATTTGTCAGATAGTCTCATACATTTTACTGTGAGGACATCTGAAACATGTTAGGTGTTTTTTAATTATATATATATATGAGTGTTCACTTGGAATGAATTTGTGGTGACAGGGTGGGGAAGATGAAAAGCACTGACAGGGTTACTATTGTTGATTTTAGTCTTTCCATTGGATTTGTTGACAGTAATAAGATATAAGATGTGGGCAGGCTGAACTTAACGGGTTAAATATGTTCATATCATTCTTTGCTGCCTTGTGCGATGAGGGAGTCTGCCTTCCAAGACGCTCTGCTGTCTCCTTCTGATTAAAATGTTTACACTGGTCTCATTAGACTGATAACACCCTGCGTCATACTAATGAGTCTCACAACATCTGTGTGTGTGTGTGTGTGTGTGTGTGCGCGCCTGTGATTGTGCAGTTTGGTTTTGTATGTACAGAAAAGGAATCTATTTTTGCACTTTTAAATTAAAATTCATTTGGGTTTCATGAATTGGGGTAAGGGCACATTGATATAGCAGAACTGTTATTAAAGCTGTCGCCTCTTACAGGAAGTGATTGATCAGTGTAAACTTGCCGTATAGTAATCAGCATCATGACGGTGTGGTCACAGATCTTCTGTGAATGTGGTGTCATTAACAGGAAGGATATTGTCTACTTTCCTCTTAATGGACCGTGTTCAGGATCTCTGACATGCAATTCTCCAGATTTCTTTAAACATGTGCGGGTGTATGTCTTTTGATGTACCACTAGATGGCATCCTGAGAGAAGCGTTTGCCATCTGAGCATCACTGAGGTGAAGAGGGATGTTATAAAATAGCACTCATCTCCATAAGCATATTTTTATTTGTTCTTAAAACTGCTTGATTTGCTGTAGGCCTTTTGTGTCAGTTTAATCTATGAGTCTAATATTGCCTTTGTGTTCCTTTGCGTCTTGTGCAGCATTGTTTTTTTTTGTTGTTTTTTTTTGTCTATCAAAGCACAAACACTTGGGAGTTTTTTGTTTGTTATTTGCTTGCAACCATAATAATCAGAAGTGTCTTGCACAGATTTTGGCAGTTCAAACATGTACCCACGAAGTCTGCATCTCTATCTGGAGAGTTAAGTGATAGAAATGGAGAAACGTGACGCTTTTACAGTAGATGTTTGTTGTTACTGACTCTTACAGAAAAAGGAAATTATTATATTTTATTTAACTAAAAAATTTGTTTCCCGTGATAATCTACGCTCCCACACACAACTTTTATCAGTTCTCTACATGGTGTGTAGAGTCTGCATCTAATCTAAACAACAAGGCTCTCACAATTACTGCATTTGGCTTTCAGGAATGTTTTAAAAGGGGGATTTTCAATGTTTTTCTGTCATATATGAACTCTTGAATGAATGTTTCTTGATCATGATAAATACAGTATTTTGTATTATTGTTTCTGTGTGTGTATCTGTGTGTACTTATGTTTGTTTTGAATGTTTCACAGACATCAGCAGAGCTGCACGCACTTATGGACAAAGGCTACATGTGGAACAGAAAAGTTTCATTGCGCCAGGTTAAATCACCTTCCACACACGTAAACAGCCACCCCCCCCACAACCCCATTCCTGTCTATAAAACTGCTGGTTGGCAGCTTTTTTCTCTCTTAATCTGTCTCTATCTTTTCTGCAATTTACTTACATACATCATCCCCTTCATACCTCTGTTTCTCTTTCTTTCTCTTCCCTTCAGCTCAATCGCACCACACTGGCTCTCTTTTCTTAGCAAACCTTTCTCTCATCCATTATTGAGACTTGTTTTTTTTCCTTGGGTCTCAGAATAAAGAAGGGGAACAGATCTTTTGAATTTTTAATGGCCCACATAAAAAATGTATCATCTCAGCGATACGAACTGGTAAACTTTTAACAGGACACAACACGCCAAGTCACGAGATGATGCTGGACAGAGAAGAAAAATCATGGACAGAAACCCTGTTTCCAACAGAAGGCACAAAAGAGACCACCGATGTCACTGAAAATGAAATTCAGCAACTTGTAGTGAAACCTGGAGAAATAACTGTTAGTGATGCAATGAGGGTGTGTCCCGAGTTAAATTTGTCTCAACTTTGAGGCAGAAGATTGAAGTGACTACCAACAGGACTGAAGGATGCTGCTGGTTGTCACATTATGGGGTGGTTAATACATTTCAGTTACCTACACAACCAGAGCCTGAAATGTCCTTTGGCAACCGACTGTCAGCCGTGACACCAAGGATTAAGATCTATCAGCAAACTTTGGCCGTGTCCATCTTAAGCAAGGAAAATTTGTTCTGGCCCTAAATCCAGATACTTTTTTCTCTGCTGTGCAGCACTGAAAAACAGAGCTTTTCATGTTTTTGCATGTTGTGGGATTTTCAAATTGTATTCTTCCTTTGGATATTATATGAAATGCTTAAAAAAACTGCTGGTAAAAAGAGCCCTCTAAGTGGCAGAAAAGAAGCATATAGTTAACTTCTGATTGTCACATTAAATGGAACAGGTCCATCGTTAACATACACTTAACTTAATTTCTACCACTAGAAGCCTTTCAGTCAATTTGAGGTTTCTTTTTGTATCCACAAAACATCTTAAATCTTGGTGTACCATGTTCCCTTCCTGTCATTTCTCTCAGCTCTCACTCACCTCTCCTCTCATCAGATCCACAGACCTTGTATCACACCTCTTCAAATATAACCAAGTTCAGCTCTGTAAAATGGGGATAAGCTTCATTAAGAGAGACTCATTTTCATACTTTCCTGTATACGATGCAACTGAGCAACTCATATGAGTTCATGTCTTGGCTTCAGCAACCAGCTGGAGACGTGAACTGTGACAGGAAAAACAAGGAACAGTACTGGGACTACATATATTTAGGTGTTGTCTGCATACATGTATGTCTAGCTCTTCTTGCACTCCATCTCGCCTTTTTTGCTACTAGCAACTAGAGAAGGGGATTTATGGTCTGGCAAAATGCAGAAAAATGCTGAACATGTTTTCATGATGTCTGCATGCAGTGTATCAGTCATTACAGTTTGACAGCAATAGACAAGCAACCTGAGGCAAGGGAAGAGCATGTAATGTATTCTATGGCTTAGTGAAAGATATTCCTTGCCGCTGTGGAACCAGCCGGGTAAACTGCTCTCATCTAGTTATCCAGATCATAAATTTGAGTCCACAGAAGAAGCTTCAGTGCGTTTTCCTCCATCCTTTTCCATACATATGTACATCAGAGAGCTCAAGGTGGGGGAAGAAGCACAAATAGGCCTACAGCCCGAGGGAGGGTCATACATTCTCACCACGCAGCCTGGAGCATGTCATCTATATTTATGCTCTCATTAAGCTTATTGTGTTTACAGATTGGCCACAGATTTTTGTTACTTATGAATCTTCCTTCGGCAAATTGATGTAATGTACATTACTGTAATCTCCATAAATGTGAAGTTAATGCCCTACATGCATGTGTGTGTGTATGATTGCAACCGTTTAAGGCTGAGTGTGTGATCAGTGATAAACTGATCACTGATATTCTGTCTGTAGTGCAACTTTCCATATCTTTGCACTTTAAGTGAATTACAATAAGTCTGGCATTGGTGGCACTTATATGCTTGTTATTAGACTCTCTAATGTTGGTTGCTTTTATTGTGTATTTGTAGTCTCTAGTTGCCTTGCCCAGCTTATCGCTGACTGCCAGCCATCCGTCAAGGCAAGCGAGGTAGTTTGGAGGACAGGGAGAGGGAGGGGCCCATTGCTCTAGTTTCAGGACTCAAACTGAAAGCAGTTTCTGCCACGGGCCTTGGCTGGTTATGACAGTCAAGACGATCCATTAAGGGACCGACCCTCATCTATAACAGTGTCTCTCTGTGAACCCCATTTAGCCAGAGGCAGCAGAACTGAAGGACATCAGGATTGTGGTGTACAGTGTGGTTTACAAGTCAAATGACAAACAATGATCCATCAAAACAGTAAAAGAAAAATCGCTCATGTCTTTCAACTACATGAGCATGAAATAATAGTTTAATAATAGTTTATCGTGCCTTAAAAGAGATTTTTTATTTCTATAGTCAAAAAAAAAAAAATCACATACTGCAGAAAAATCTCATCCTGGATATATTTTACAGTGTAAAAAGCAGGTGTTTCATATGTGGATATCTGTACACACACAATATGCAGAATGTATAGCCTGCGGCAATGGACAGAAATAGAACCAGCAGCCTGGCAATGAAGTGTCAAGAGACAAGGAGCAAGAGGTTCAAATGAAGAGGAGGAGGAGCAGCATGGGCCCAGAAAATGAAAGAGGGACTGAACCACTGAGATTCCTTTATAACAACAGGGGGAACCAGAGAACATCCATAATATCTGACAAAGGTGAATGTCTTCTGTCTTCATTTTAACACTATTTGGTTCCTTCTCTGATGGCAATGAAGTTCTAATAAGGAATTGATTTTTGTCAGGCAGTTAAAAGGGTGACCTTCTGACCCCATTGCTCATTGTGGGTGTGGCAGGAGATGGTCCTCATCCTTGACAATCGATGCAGCATACCTCATAACCACCCTCGGCCGATTTCAGAGGCGCAAATATATCATCAATGTGTCATCAAGCATATATCTTTGCTGGAGGCGACAGCACCTTCCCCACTGGCCCGCCCTTGTCGGATGAGAGGGCGGAGAGTGGCATTTCTTCCGATTCTGTGAAATGGTGCAGAAAACGGGAAATAGGGACACGCCTCCCACTGTCTATCAATCCTGAATCTGAGAAGCTGACCTCCTGTGAAACTTCATTGAGATGCCCTCATCTATCTGTCAGTGAATAGGAAAGGAGGTGAAGAAAGAGGGGGGTGGTATCGGAGCCAGCAACCAATCTTCCCTCCCTTCTCAGATGCATAATTCAGTATTTCTCTCACAACAGCCTGAGCTTCGAAGGGCTCAGCTCCCCCAGCCATGCGGCCAGCAGTCTGCTAATATGAAAGAAACTCAGAACCCACTCTGTTGTTCCTTCAGGCTTTCTGGCTGTACACACTCTCAGTCATACTTGTATGATTTATTCAGCTTGTTCATCCATGGCGTGAGACTCAGACCTCAGTGGACAAGTTGGGAAACATTTTCTGTCCTTGGCAGAGGAAGTATGTCGGCTTCACTGTGGGTTGTCTGAGTGACACTGGAGTAGCTTAACCTCCCACTGGTGGTTAGTTTTACTGCTCATTCTGTGAGGCCTGCTGCTGAGCCAGTGTACGACAACACTGCCTTGGCCTCAATAAGCAACCAAGGAAGGAAGCATAGAGGACAAGAACACAGAGTGGTGCTTCCTGTTCCTCCACATCCAGTCAGTATTAAATCACTTCTTTGACGTTCACTGAAAATCAATGCACCTTTGCTGATATAAACTCATCTTTTTGGACGTATAAATTTCCAACTTGCAAGTTATCTAGATGTCTTGTACAGATACAATAACTTGAAATTGTGGGTGTCAGTTTGGGATGGATTGTTGGTTGAGGTAAGGAGGCTAGTTTTTATCAAGTGAGTTCTCCAGCAAGGGTGTAATGTTGGATGAGACCCAAAACTCTGCATAGAGAGCTTCCTCACTGAGCCACTGCACTATGATTTATCTCCCTGAAGGGGTATATTACTGAAACCTGGCACTACCACAGCTGTGAAACTGAAACTGTATGGATAAGTTTGTCCGTTTCTACACTGCAGTGCTATGGAGGAACATTTACCAAGTACCAGCAGTGAATTTCTAGGACAATGGTCAATAACCACTGTAAGAGTGACTGTTTTTTTTTTTTTTTCCACTCTCTATTGGGCGGTGGGCAGGGCTTGGAAACACATTTGCACGTGCATTTGACTAAACTTGTACCATGTACATTACTGTTCCTTTCAGTCATAGATGTATTATTGCTGGGGGACAGAGGAACAATGGTCTGCTGCTTTTTTTCATCCCATTGTGTTGAAAATTATTTACATTTTTAAGCAGCAGAAGATCCTGGTAACACTGGTCAACAATGATTTTGCTACCTGGAGAAAAATACCTGATGTAATGCATTTCAGGTATGCTGATTCCAAATCCATAATCAGAATATCTCTGGCACATCAGGTTCTTGAGTCACGCACATGTCAATATTTATCTAATGCACTGCTGTACTGGTGCTTCTCTTGCAAATGTAGAGTGCTAAGATTTTCTAATTTTAAAATTGAACAGAATTTAGCAATAATTTGGGTGATTTTGGGGTGCTGAATCCAAATATGGTCATTAAAATTCAATCAACTAATGTTTAACTGCCAATATTGAGGATCAACAATGCCAGAAATTTGCAATTTCTTATAGTGACTGCTTTGGTCTGTCAATAGATAAAAACAAAGTTTTAGTGCTACTTCAAGTGATGGAATAGTGTTTCTGGCGCAGTCCAAAGTGCTGCCAAGCTTAAAGCTGGGATCTTTGATGGACCCCAATTCTGAGAGATTATTAGAGACAAAAACTTTCCTTTTAAACTCAGACCCCTTGAACTAAGAGCATGGTAATCATGTGTTCAGGTGATAGAGAATTTCTTGGGCAACCACAAAGCCGCAAACTATGAACTAGTTGATGACATGCTCATATGATTCAAACGCATGGGTTGCAGAATGTCACTTAAGATTCACTTCCTTCACTCTCATCTTGACTTCTTTCCACCTAATTTGGGTGATGTGAGCGATGAGCACGGTGAAAGGTTCCATCAAGATATCTCTGAAATGGAGACCAGGTACCAGGGGCACAATAACACAAACATGATGGGTGACTACTGCTGGTTTCTACAGCGAGAAACTTTCCGTGAAGCACAAGCGCAAATGTTTGTCACACTTTTGAACTGTTTAGGCAGACTAATTGTGGACTGTATTAGTTTGAGATTCTTCATATGATTGATTTTGGTATCTGAGTCTTTTTTTCACCAGTTGTATGTTCATGGTATACTTTTCTAATAAAATCGTTGACTTCAAGTTTGGCGATTGGTATTTATTGGCATAGTTACGTAACTCAAGATCCTGATGTGCTAGAGAAATTCTGTTTGCATATTTGGAATCAGCATGCCCAAATTAGTAAAAATCTGTTTTTTTTCCTCAGGTAGCAGACAAAAAGTTTTTTTTTTTGGTTGACCAGTGTAATCACTAAAGTGAATTACACAGGAAGTATTAAAAACTAATTGAACAGCTAAAGCTGTCATACTAATTGTAAAGGTGTGGTAAGTCATATAAACTTCACATAAAAGGTTGGCAGTTGATCTCCCCAGTAAATAAAAAAAAAAGAAAAATTGAATCCAACAAAACCTTATTTTATTGTGTGGACAGGTATAACTATGGTGTGCAAACAGCAGTTACAACCCCCCAGAAATTAACCAAAATTTAACTGTGTGCATGTGTGTAACCTGTATTAGAGTGACATTAAACAATACACAGGAATATTTCTGATCTAGGGCCTGACAGGAGGATTTAAGCTGTACACAAAATAAATTTATTAGCAAAATAAAAAACAAAGAAAACTTCAGTTCACATTTTTCTTCTGTTTGGTCCCAATAACACAAATACACTTAGGGATTGTCCCTTCCTGTTGACAGCTCTTATGAAATAACCAAAATAAAAATTGATAAATAGAATTGTCCACCCTTCTTTTTAAAATTTCTACCCGGGTAGTAAAAATCCTTCAGCTTATCAGTTTCCTTTATCTTCCCTTATTGAACCAACTGTTTAAAGTTTCTTCAATTGAAATGTTTAGTTCAGTTCAGTCAAAAATGTTTCAGTTAACCAGTTTGGTTTAAGTTCAGTAAGGTCAAAATGTCTTTCCAATAAATGGCAAATTTTCTCTATGCAGTTAGCAATGAGCAATCTCTCAGTCTCTTACTCATCAATTTTACATGTTACTCAAGCTTTCACAAAACGAACAAATATTCTGTCACTGGTTAATAAAGTAAAACACTACAACCAGAATTAGTCTACAACAATAAAACTTAACATTTCCTACAGCGTTAGACATACATTACATATTGCATGTTTCT